>VCNE01007540.1:0-133244 GCA_009869805.1 Oncopodura yosiiana
CAGGCACCATAAAGCTCAGAATTTTTTGCTCTACAAGATAGGCTAGGTCAAAAAAATAAAAAATTTTTGGGCCTGATTCGTGCAGAAATCCGGTAAGGCTCTTTCATTTATAAATATAAGTATTTATCAGTTCTGCTCAATCCAATTTCTGAGTCACATCACAATTTTTTAATTCTTTAAAAATGGTATAAATAATATTTAACGTTCTAAAAAAACTTTCTGATAACTAATATACTTCTTTACATTCTTGTACAGAAAAAGATTTACCTTCCTTTACTAATCATCGTGACCATCCTCATACTAAATGTCAATGCCAATACTAACTTCACTTATGGTCAACATTTTCCTCAAGGCTCCAAAGCTGTAGAGTATCTGTACGGAAGTAATGGAATGTGGACAAGAAATCTACAGCTCAACTATGTTTGGAATTACTATCCAAAAATGGAAACAGTTAATCATCCATTTGGTAGACAACAATTGATGGAGGCTGCGAGTCGTAATGATCAATTTACTACAAGAGATTCTGATGGACATTTAATATGTGATAGTAATGAAGATTTGGAAGTCGATGGTGATTGTGGTAATGGATTTTACGAAGATAATGGCCAAAGTAGATTTGGTGAAAGAACATGTGAACCATTAAGAATTTTTCGTTATGATGTCAACTATTTGGCAAAGTTTGTTAGCATCGCTTATGACAAATCAGAGCCAAGTAATGTAAATGATAAAACGACGTATATGAAATGGAAAATACTTAGTGGAAATCCTGGCCCTGAAATCATTAAGCCTCAACGACAATTAAAACTAATTACTTCAGAACATCGTGCAGCTATTGGAGTATTAAATCCTTTTGAACCAGGAGCTTTAAGTGAGTTAGAAGATGGTGGAAAAATGGAATCAATGCTTCTAAGTGGCTTAAAATCTCTTGCTGAAAACGATGTTCGTATGGCATACTTCAAATATAGACAAGTAATGGATAAAAGTGGTATTATTTGGGACTCACGAAATAAACAATTTAATTATCCATTATTAACTGAAACATGTGATTTAGCCTTACTTCGTATTCTTGGTGAACATTTAAGAGATTCTAAAGAACTTTCTACTGAAGATCGTAACTGGTTATTACAACACTCAGTTTCACTTCGCTCTCACATTCTTAAAAATCAAGAGACATTTTCAAGAGAAAATAAAGTTCTTCTTGGTTGGAGATCAGATTTTAATAGTGGAGGCGATTCTCATATTACAACAAGAGCTACTTCTTGTAGTATTTTAGCACTTGGTGCTAATGCAATTAGAGTCTTTGAATCTGACAGAGCTCCAATGAAATTTAATGAACATATCAAGTTTCAAAAATTAAATCATGTTATTTCAACTATAGTTAAGAAGAAGAATAAACGTGATAATAATGATGATGAGGAAGGAGCAGGAACTTGCATTTATGGTCCTTATGTTGAAATTCCTAAAGGAAAACGTATTATTGAATTTGTTTTAAGAACTAGTCAACCAATGGATAAAGATATTATTCTTGATGTTGCTGATGATAGTGAGGGATCTTTAGGATCAAAAAATTATGTTGATAGAGTAATAAAGGCAAGTGATTTTCAAGGAAAAGAAAATCAATGGGTTGCTATTGAATTAGAAGCAAATATTGGAAATGATGGATTTCAAACTGAATTTAGAACATGGTGGAGTGGAAAAGCTAGTTTTGATCAAGCTTTTATTCGTGTCAAGTAATTTTTGTGATTTCTAGAGAGAATATAATAAAAATATTTTTAATTGGCTATAATGATCGAAGCATTATTTATAGGTGAAAATTATCAAATGTGACTCACATTATGTGAGTATCAAAAAAGTATTTCGATTTTCTGGTGGTCATGAATTCAATTATTATATTTATTGATCATATCAACAACAATTTATCAGTACTTGGAAAACAACTAAATAAAGATTGAAATAAATTCATTAGAAAATATGGTGCACATATTACATATATTGTGGTCTCACTTTCATCTAACAATATCACATCTTTCCTTTATGCAGACCAGAAGCGATTTACAACATAGTAATATGAAAGTCACAGACAACTGGAAAAATTTACTATATATTAATTTATCCTTCTATCGTAGAAAATAAGATGCGTTTAATTACACTTAGTTAGTGTTTGTACTAAACAATTTATTAATGAACAAACGTGCAAAAGAATTGAGAAGGCTTTTCATTTAATAAACTAAATCTTAATATATATTTGTACTAATTTATAGCAATCTGGAAATTTTTGAAGATTGCATTTTTTCAGACCTACATATTAATCATGATATTATTTGCTATTATAGATTGTACTTACAAAGGATTTCTAAAAAAATCCCGTGAAAATTTTGGATTGTCATAACTAATATGCACTTCATTAGCTCTTGATGGAAAGATGAGCATATTAAATCCTTTACAATGAATGCTTCCAGCCTGTTAAGAAAATCATTAAAACACAATTATTTTTAAAAATAGACTAGTTAATCCATATCATAAATTATATACCTGAATAGCTTTAACAGCTTGTTCAGCACATTGAAATTCAGCTAATCCTTTGATACAACCGACACGTGGTGCTTGAATGTGAACCCTTAAAACTATTCCATAATATTTGAGAGGAGTGTAAATATCTTCAACATAAACCAAATCCTTTTTAAGCGTACTTGTTGGAATTTTGACAATAACCACATTGGTGCATATTGAAAAGCTTATATCAGTTCTTCTTTTATCTGCTAGCATGATATCATATTTTGGATTGTTGTAATACTTGACAAGATTAGAAGCTTCTCGAGGATTTTTAAGAGTTATAAATCCAAAGGTTCTACTCTGTATATAAATAATCAAGATTCAAAATATTAAGCTAGTTAACAATATACCCAAAACTCTCATACTTTTTTCTTACTTTTGCAAACATGATATTCTTGATTTTTCCAATATCTTTTTTTACAAATGATTTCAAATCTTTGTCATTTAATGTTCCTTGATCATGCTTAACGGCAACAGTCTATAACATAAAAGAAAAGAAATACTAATTAATAAATCAAACTTTGAGAGCTGCTTAATTTGTCTGTGTTTATATTCACTCACCGAACTTTTCATAGATTTCCCATCAAAAATATGTTTTCTTGGAGAAGGTTGGCTTGATTTTGATCGTGAACTATCTGTCTCTGTCTCACTTTCTTCTTCACTGCTGCTGGAAGATGAGCTTTCTCTTTTGTGATGTCGATACTTTTTTCCTCTTTTTGTTAATAAACCTTTATCAAATGTTGGGCTCAATGATCTTTTTATAGCTTGCAACTTGAGAGCTTCTTCTTCCAATTCTCTTTTTGCTTGTATTTTTGCTACAGTTCTCAATTTACTAAGAACTTCAGGCTCATTATTTGTACTTGAAGAATTTGCTAATGGATTAATGACGGTATTAGCAAATGAAGATAATTTAGCTCCTAGAACTGGAAAAGCAATTGGACTAATGACATTATTAAAAACATGATTTTGTTCTTCTCTTGCTACTCCTATTGGTATAAAAGTATTGCTGTCATTAGTTCTCAATTTGGCTAGGAGCATATCTTCTTGAGCAATTATAGTTTTTGAAGAAGATGAAGGTAACACTTGTTGAGTTACAATGTTGACACTACTGTCAGTTTTATTTTGAACTTTCTTTACTACATTAGCATAAGACGAGTTGCGACAAATATCAATTTTCTGATGAAAATCTTCAATTGGCAATCGACATACTAAGAATCGTTGAGTTAATGAATAATTTGCACATGGTAAAAGATCTTCTGGTTGTTTGGTTTGTAGCTTGAAATATGGATAAAATTCAGTCTTGTTTCTCTCAAATAGTTGTTCCCAAGTTGTTTCTTCTTCTCCAGAGTCATCACTAATCATTGATGGCTTAATTATCTTACCAAAGACAAATTCATAGTGATTGCTTAAATTTCTGTTGACGGCTTCGACAGCCCATCCCTAGAAATAAGTAAAGCATGAAGAATAGTTTAAGTAACATGTAACAAATAGAAAAGTATTAAAGTATGTTTGTTAACTATAAACTTAACTTACATCTGGATAGCAAATCTGAATGTAAACTTGCAAGTTGAATTTGAATTCGTCCAGCTCTTCCCTTGTTAGTAACATTTTGATTATACTCTACATTAATGACTAACACTGCTATTGCACTGCTTTAGCACTTAATTGCAATTTGTACAAGTAATGAGACTTTGACCAACACTCACACTCGCCAGCTGCCTGTTTTAGAAAGTGATTTTATACAAATGTATCGAGAGAAAAGAAAATAATCTTGGTGCGAAATGAAAGATAATCTTAATCGGATGAGGGTATTGAGAGACATAATACTCTTCCAGCTAACCAAATTGTTGCTTTTCATGACCTATTTCCAAGAAATGAAGAAGCATTGATGCTCTACAGAGTTCTATTTATATGAACTAAAATATAATTAAAATATTAGAGTTTGAAATTTTAGGCATCCAGTAGGCAAAAACACTCTTCTTAATAGTCAATTAGCTAGACATATCACATTGAAATATTTATGGTATTTTGCATGCATGTGCAGTTCTTTATAAGGTCATTATTTTCTACTCTAAAATGGAGACAAATTAATTAGATCATTAGACATTTAGCAATTACTGAACTTGCAATTTCTTAGGAATAGTTCTTGCCAAGAACTTCTTGGTTAGCACATAACAAGAGGCAAAATGAAACAGACTGATATGTATGCACTTATAGTTTTAGTTATTTCAGTTTATGTTTGTTCCATGTTAAAATTATGCTTAGGTGTCTCATTGTTATTCTGAGATATGAGTGGTGCACAATAGAAATCGACTTGTCATGAATGATGTTATGATATTGCATAAAATAATGCTATTAACCATAAAGAATTTAGTTCATAATTTTTTTAATCTTCCGTATCTATCAATATATCATGGCCACAATAAAACTTGACGTTTACGCCAGTCCACTGAAACAAAAGTGTTGCTTAATTTTCATCTTAATTATAGTTGTATACGCTATTTATATCACATTTTGGAGTAACCAACAGGAAGTTGAGTCAGTTGTAAATATTGTAATTTTACAATCTAATCAAAATTCCACAACGACTACTAAGTTTAATGGAAAAACAATACAGAACCAAAGGATTGATTTTATAACTGCTCGACGAGACAATCGTCGAATGGTAATTTTAGTATTTTAAATAAAAACAATTTCTTGAATGCCTCCAATAATCCTTGCTATTTAATCTCATTAAAGATTCGCATTCGAGAACATGTATGGAAAGCTAGAAATTGGAACTCTCTGATAAGAAATTCTGAAGTATGTTTAGCTACACATTGCTCAATTGAAAGAATAGAGTCAATTTTGGACATTACTGAGAAATGGAACGGTCCAATTTCTTTAGCTGTTTATATAAATTCACCAATTGAATGGAAAGTGTTAAGTATGCTGATGATTTCTTTCAAGTCATGTTTCAAAGAATTTGATGAAATGGTAGCAATACATGTAGCAGTACCTGAAAATATGAAATCATTTGTTGCAAATGTTTCAAGTTTAGAAGATATCGATGAGAATTTAAGACATTGGATATGTACTAAACCTAAGATTGGTATTAAGCTTCTGTTAGATAAATATCTTTCTAATCAGACAAATCAAAATTATTTATATCCTCAAAATCATATGAGAAATATAGCCAGAAAGGTATTATTAATTAAATCTACATGATTCTATAATTGTATCACTTGTTAAAGTTTTGCAATTAATATCCTTAGAGCTGTACTACAAATTGGGTTATGATGGTAGATATTGATGTTATTCCCTCTCCAAATCTTTCAGCCTCACTTAACTTATTTTATATGACTGAAGAAGCAAGAAATTGTGATCATTGTATATTTATTATTCCAACATTTAAACTTAGTAATTTGGTTTCATCTGCTTCAAAGGGAGACAACAAAATTGACAAGATGTAAGATGAAAGTCAATATAATCCATAAATATGATATCTAAACACCTTGAAAATTTCAGATGGCTTGACAAACTGAGTGATGAGCCTATATCAATTTCCGATAACATAAATTATAAAAGTGGCTATGAACCTTATTATATTAGTTCTGATAATGTTCCTCCTCATAATGAAAATCTAGTTGGTTTTGGCTTTACTCGAGAGCTTCAGGTAATGTACTACTACCTTGTGAAATTATTTAAATAACTGTGTTTCACTAGGTCTGGGAAACTAATTTTACTGGATGGTCATTTCAAATACTAAGTCCTTGTTTTCTAATTCATCATGACACTGTCTCTGTAAAAGACTTTAGAATGAGACATGATCAAGAAAAGATAAACAAACGTAAAAGAGATAGATACATTCAACTGGTAAATGATACAAAGAATAAAATCACTTGGATTTTCTTATCCATCTATTCATTTGATCTCGTTTTTTTCAGATTAAAACAAAGGATTTTATTGACAGAGGAATGAATGAGAAAATGGAACTTTAAATATTTAAAATCTCTTGTACTTACAACAATGTTGTTAAAATAGTTATTCTAATAAAATACTGATAGCATTTTTTAATTCTTAATATAATCCTAATTCAGATGCCTGACTTGAAGTTGATTGCTGTGATTGTCTTTCAGAATTTTGAAATGGCGAATGTAATGCTGTATACAGTCTCTGAGCTTTAGCTGGTCCAAAGCCACCACAAATAGCTATTTCTTCTGCTGATGCTTCAACAACTTTTGCCAATGTTTTAAATGTATTTAGAAGTGTCACAGCATCATTTCTACTTACACCGCGTACAGATGCAATTGCTTCTATGACCTGTATTTAAATAACAAGAAAAGGAGTTATTTAACAAAAAAATTTACACACATATTTTAAGAGTACTCACTTGTAACATTAGATTTGGATCATGTCTTTCTTGAATAAGATCTGCTGGCTTATTTTCAAAAAGTTTATAATTTTCTAATATTTTTGCTACTTCTTCTGGTCCATATGCAACCAATAGAGTTAAATCAGCAAGCATACAAATATGTGTTAATGATTTCAAAATTGGATGTGGATCTTCAACATCAACTTGAACTAGCAAAACTCGTAAATTATAATTACGTCCCAGTAGCTTCAATCTTGTATGAATGTAGTCAGGATGTAAATTATGATATCGGATACTCAGAAATAAGGCACAAGATGTGGCTCCCATAATCTAGAACATAGAGGAAAGTTACACAATTAAGATTCAATTTTGAACAAATTCAATGTCAAAAAGACTTACATAATCAGCAATGATATGCTCATTGTATTCCCATGCTACACCTCGAATATGCTTCAAAACTGGGTTTCCTCTCTATAAAACATAACAAATAGTATGGAATACTGTTAATTTTATGAGTAAATTCTAAATCTAAAAAAATGAATTGAATTTTCAAGCTCACCAACCTGCCGAGAGCTAACAATTAAAGTGTTTTTTGAAACCGGGAACTTGTCAATAACTTGCTCACTTGGTTCATTACCTTCTACTAATGATTCTTCAAATTCGACTTCCATCATTAACAAAGAGTATCATTAATTTAAAAATCTAAAAAAGCAAGTGACAACAATTCCGTCAAAATTTTTGACATGTTGTGAATTTGAAACTGTGATGATAGTCTCGCGCTATATATTGCTCCGCCTTCAATGAACAAAGACAGAAAAGGACGCTCATGAAAAAGGACGCTCATGTTGCATGAGAGTAATTTATTTATTTAGAAAGATAATCACGAAAGTTTTCATGTTTAACTTACCTCTCGTGAGAAACAAACCATTTCATGTAAATATTGTGGTTATTTATGTTCCAAAGTAAATATGTATTTTCCAAACAAATACTATTTATTTTTATATAAAATTCAAATCTAAACAAATGTTGACAGAGATTATAAAACAATCCTAAGTTAACACAACGTAACGTATTTTTTCCAATTCCAGAAGTACCAATAATCATGGTGTTAATTACTATACTATTATTAGTACTAACATTTCTTGAATATAGAATATTAGCTTTGCTAATACAAAACAGATTTGATATTAATCAAGGTATTACAGTCCACATTTGTTGGTCAAATAAATTGATTGAGTCATACTATCCCACAATTTTTTCTGAATTTACTAAAAATTATATAAGTTTTGTCTTATCTAGTAGTTCTACATGGGATAAAAAATATATTGAATTCAACATAGTTCAAAATTTCCAACTAGCTTATTCTAACAATAAATTTTTAAGTCTTGCAAATACAGATCAGTCCAAATTCAGGCAACAAAGCTCTACAATATTTCTTTTCTTCAACTTTCAAAATTTTACAAATATCATATCTACAATTCAAGATAAAACAAACTATGCATTTTCAGAAGATGTTACATTTTATTTTATAATTGAATCAGAATGTCGAAATGAATTCCTAGAGTCATATAATCAATATAATACTGGACTTGAACATGAAGAAATATTTCCATTGATTACAACAAAAATTGTGTTTCTAATTGAATCATCAAAAATGCCAAAAGAATTTCATTGGGCATTGCATTGTTATACGTGCCAATTTGCTGACAACTTTACTGAATCCTTAGTTAATGGAAGAATACTACCACCAACTAATATTTTGCTTACAAAATTAAATTCAGCTCAAAACTCAAATGGTTATGGAAAAATAGCTAATGTGTATGATATTTTAGCAAATGCTCAAGGACTACAAGATAATGAATATTCAACTAATGTACGACAACATTTTAAACTATCAGAAGGAATTCTAATATCATCAGCAGCAATGTGGACTATAGCTAATCACTTGAATATAACTTTTCAAAATGGTCCATTTGATGACAAGGTCAATAAGCCTTTATTTGCTTGTCTTCGATGCTCAAATCACTTTAAATACATTCCTCAAGGAATTTCAAGTGAAACAATATTACCAACCTTTGGCAACTATTATGTTTACTATTGTCTCAATCGTAAAGGATATTTACCTCCAACATGGGGATTCTTGCTGTCACCTTATGGAGTTCATATTTGGACTTTTATATTGTTGTCGGCAGTTGGATTAGCAATTGTTGAAAGAAAATTAGTCATTGCTATTAAATTTATGATGATGCTAATTGGTCAAGTGTCAAAAGTTGAAAGCAAACTTGTTTGTCTTGCACTTCTTGGCTCATTTATTTTATCAAATTCTTATTTAGCATTGATGACTACTAAAGTTGTACTACCAAGAGAAATTCAATGGTTTGATGAACTTGGAGATCTTTTAGAAAATGGATACAGAGCTCCAGTACAAAATCCAGCAGTGCCTGCTGCAATTCAAATGATTTCACCACATCTATTTGACAAGTTTATGAATCTTGCAAAACTCAGAACCAACAATGATACATTTTATGTTGTATATGAGCCTTATAAAGCTTCAGATAATGATACAATTGAAGTATCAGCAAATATGAAGTTTATAGGACTTTTACAAGCTTTTCCATGTGGTTCCTTACAAACAAGACGACTATTTGACTTATTAAAAGATCAAGGAAAACGTGTATGTTATATGCTTGCTCAAACTATAGGTGGAAGTATTGAGACAACAATGTTTAGATCTCATTTAGCAATTAGAGCTATGCAATTAATTAAAGACTTTCAAGTTGCTGGTATTGATAAAATATTTTCAGTAATGATGGAAAACAAATATTTGAGAGTCATGAGTCGTGACAATTTTATAAGTAATGAAAAACTTTCTGTGGCAGGATCTCTAAAGTCATCTATTCAATGTATTTTTATTTTATATATTGTTTGCATTTCAATTACTATTATTGTTGGGCTTTGTGAAATCTTTATTACTAAATGGAAATGGTTTGTCATCACAAAATGTTTTTACTAATTATAATTATAATAATCAAAATTAATTGAATAAAAAAGCTTTGTTTCTTTACATTGCAATTTTTTATCATAGATAAATTATTTATTTGAGCCATTACATAAATCGATTAATTTGTCAGAATTGCAACTTTTCTTTTGGTAGTCTCATTTGAGTCGTCAAGCAAAATGGATACATTTGTAGAGAAAACTTTACTAGAAATTGGTCATTCTGTAATACTTTTACTCCGTGTAATGGGTTACTTTCCTGTGACAATTAGCCAAAGTTCTGTCTCATTTAAGCGGTGTAGTTTCACTTCAATTTACACATTTGCATTAATTCTGTTTATGACATTTATCAATTGCAAATTATTTAGTGGTCTTTCAGGAGTATTAAATGAACTTGGTAGTTTTATTGGTACAGAAGAAATAGTATTTTATACACTATGTGTAATGGTAGCTGGAATCAGTACTCTGTACAAACTATTTGGTCTTTTCTATATCAAGGACTATGTAATATTTTGGAAATTCAATTGTGAAATAATTAGTAAAGTAGTTACTTCTACTAGTAAAGTTGAATTATTATTTTTGCTTGAGAAAATTAAGACAAGTGTAAAATATAAAGTAGGTTTTATTCTTGTAGCTTCATTGATATACATTGTTATATCATTAGGACTGACATATATCACTACACTTGCTCAAATGTCATTTCATTATTGGGACCCACCATGGAGTTTTCAGCAGTTCTGTAATATAGGAATTTCTATATTTGCAATCTTTTTTATAGAAATCTATACTCTACTCATAAAGTTGATTATTATGGAATTGAAATTATTGAGGGTATCAAAAGAAAAAAACAAATTGACATCATCAATAAGTCTTTTAGATGTATATCATATAAATGTATTAACCAATGAGTCAACAGAAGAAGCAAAGAATAAAAACTACTTATCTACGAAACATAATGAGAAGTTATTGTACGAGAAAAAAATACAAGAATGTTTAGAAATGTTTCATAAAATTGAAACTTTAGTTATCAAGTTTGGTGAATTTTTTAGTAAAATACTGATTATAGAAATAATTCAAGCAACAATTCTTGTCTTAGTAGCCTTATGTTTTCTGTATATCGGAATTTCTAGAAATATTACTGATGTAATTGTCTCATCTAGTTTTTCATTTGCTCTTTATGCTGTGGAATTATATTGGCTTGGAACAGCTTGTACATTTTTAACAAGGGAAGCTCTTCACTTTGCAAATGAATTGCAATTTGTGGCACTGGATAAAATGAGTGAAGAGCTACAAATTGAGGTAATAGCTCATATGTCCTTTTTAAGTGTAATCATCATAAGCACTATTGTTAAGTTAAATTCTCTGATATACTCAGGTTCATATGCTTACATATAAAGTTGCTGCAAGACCATTATCGATTAGTCCATGCAATTTTTTCACAATAAATCGATCACTTTTGACATCAGTAAGAATAAAAATAATGGTTTACACAAGTATTAATAATTTTTTTAATTTTAATTTCAGATTATGGCATCTATCACTACATATTTGGTCGTATTTGTACAGTTTCGTGATAAAGAAGAATCGACTGTTAATAATACAACTTCTACTTATTAAAAGATGTTTTTATTTAAGTTATAATGTAAACAATCAAGTTGTAATTCCATTAGTACTATCAACCATGACTTCAAAGTGTACAGAGCCCAATCGATGTTGACGATCATATTGAATATTTTTTGCCCATGCTCTACACTCAATATTGATCATAGTATTCACTGCAATAATGCAATTACATAAAATAATATATATATTCATTAAAATAGACCAAACAATGACTTACAATAATTTTCACTGATAGGAAGCCGAACAAATACAAATGGACTTTTATAATTGAGTTGATTCAAATATGGAAAGTAGTAACTTGGGATTCCTTGAAGTGGATAGTACTCAATTTTAGTTGTTGGTAATGCTTCTTTATCAGCAGGGTTTTCTCCTTCACATGATATCCATACAGTACTTAGAAATGACACTTCCTATATGATAGAATAATAAAAATCAAACAATGCACTTATAGCATATTATTTCTAATAATAATAATAATTAATATTTGGTTTTTACATTTTGTGTATGCTCTTTAACTCCTGTCAAAATATATTTTTGTAATGATTCTGGTACTTTATATGTCTCAAAGTCTTGAGTTAATAATGTTGCATTATAATAACTATTTTCATCAACACCAAATGGAACTGGTTTCCATTCAATAATCTGTTTTTCCAATATGAAATTTAATTATCACAATACCCCATAATAAAAATGTAATTTCTTACTCTGTTTAACTTAATTAATATACAAGGTTGACCAGCTAGATATCCAAAATAAGGTGGAGAGCAAGGACCTAATAAACTTATGTCAACATGACAAACTTGGTCTTCTTTTGGACTCATTCCAAAATAATTACAATGAATGACATTATTGCCATATGTTTCTTGTGTTTCTACATATTATCAGAATATGAAAGATTAAATAATTCTGAGTATATTGCTAATTTTGTATTACCATTTATAAACTGTTCAAGCTGCTGAGTCCAAAATTGACTGTCAGTTTTATTATTTTTAATAAACCAAATAAGAGTAGATTGTCCATTAGCTATTTCATCACCAGGCACAGGACGATAACCAAGTCCAGGATTATCACCAATAAGACTTTGATCCAAAATCCATTTAGGTATACTTCCTATTCCAGTTTCCAAACTACTATAGAAAATTGCAAAGAAACCAACAGCAAAGGCAGATAGTCCAATATAAAATATTATATAGAATACTGTGATTTTAACTGCAATAATAATTGGAATTAGTTTTTACATATAAAACACTTGTAATTTATATAATAAACTTCTCAAAGTCTTACACCAAGATATAGCCGTTCTCCCAAGAAATGTTCCTGCCTCAAAATTCCAAATACTTTTCCAAAATTTTTCATCGTTGACATTTGTTGAAATTGCTGGACTGATTTTGATACTTTTCTTCTGTGACATTATTATTTAATATTATGTGAAATTGATGAGAGCTAAAATTATATTGCGAATTCATTATTTATGACCCGTTTATTTTTTCTACATATTACTTCACATTTGCATATCCTGCAGCTGTGAGTTAAATTTAGATACATTCATCCTAATTTAAATTTTAAATTTAACATATGTTACATTAAATTTCTAACCTTTATTATATATAAAAAATATTTTTAGATCTGATAGATTTTCTTTTGCATGAAAAAGAACGAAAGTGAACAAAGTCAAAAATCCTAGCTTTTATTATTTGTTACGTTCGGCAGGCGAACTTACGCGCCAACTCAAATTTAAAAATTGTATACGGCAGAAAGCAAGAAAAACAAGTTGTCAAATGTTTTCAGTGTTTTTAATTAATTAATTAGTAAAATGGACATCACAGCTCTTCATACATTTTTGGATCCCACATCCAAAGATGATGTCAAGCTTAAGGCAGCTCAAGAACTGAGTGATAATCTCGAAGTAAGTTATAAAAACTAATTAACAAATTGACGCTTAGCCGTTTATAAACGGCTCTAATGTTATTTGCATGGACATTTCGGCATATCAGCCGGCTTATGTTTTTAATGATAATAATTTTGTTTTTTTAATTTCTTTAACAGAGCATAATGGCTGGAATTAATTATAGTTCATTTTTGGAAATTGGAATACCTGGTTTTCTAAAATATTTACAAGAAGGTGAACCATTTTTTATTGCAGAATATCATGCACAACAAGCACGAAAAGCAATTTTAGAATTAATTCATCGTTTACCATCAAATGAAGCTTTACGTCCTTATGTTCGTCAAATATTAACAGTAACATTTTCACTTTTGGAATCAGATAATGAAGAAAATGTTATCATTTGTTTAAGAATTATTATTGAACTTCATAAACAATATCGTCCACAATTTTCTCCTGAAGTTCAACAATTTCTTACATTTGTTAAAGCTGTTTATAGAGAATTACCACAACATTTAAATTCAATTTTTGAACCAAGAACACAAATTAAAATTAAAGATTTGAGTGAACTCAATTTAAATTCTATGTTGGATACTATTTATGCTGCTACTAGTGTTCAAGTAGAGAAAAGACAAGCTACTGATAATAGTCTTGTGACTATAAATGTAAGATTTCAATTTAGAAATATTTTAAAAAGTTTTTTATACTTGTAGAAGTCAATAATTGATTTTTTTTTAAATATTATAGTACAACATCTTACCAAGAGCACGTAATTCACTCAAAGTATTACAAGAGCTACCAATTATTGTTGTTCTCATGTATCAAATATATAAAACAAATGTTCAAACAGAAGTTGCTGAATTTATTCCAATAGTTATGTCTACAATTAGTCTACAACCTAATGATGATCAAAAGTAAGAAGCATTATTGATTCTAAATCGCATTTATTGTAATTAATCTATTATCTTTATAAAATTTTAGAAACCATAAAGATTTTAATCGTGAAGTTCTGGTGGAATTTATGGGAGCACAAGTAAAAACTTTAAGTTTCTTAGCTTATATTATCAAGTTGTACCAAGACGTTGTTGTTCAGCATTCCAATTTACTTGTATCTGGTTTAATTAATTTACTAACAACTTGTCCACCTGAAGTTGCATATTTACGAAGAGAATTATTTGTTGCAGCAAGACATATTATGGCTACTGACTTAAGATTCAAGTTTGTTGCACATATGGGAAAATTATTTGATGAAAGTGTTCTTCTTGGAAATGGATGGACTGTTGGTAAGTACCAGATAGTTATTTCATTTTTTTTTACAATTAAACTAATTTTATTTTATTTTTTATAGCTGAAACAATGAGACCACTAGCATATTCAACTTTAGCTGATTTAGTTCATCACGTCCGTCAACATTTAAGTTTAGCAGATTTAAATCGTGCTGTCATGTTTTTCTCATGTCATGTTCATGATGAAAGTCTTCCATTAAGTATTCAAACAATGAGTTGTAAATTACTATTTAATTTAGTAGAAAGTATTCGACTTAAAAGTGAAAGTGAAGGAGGAAATGGAAGAGAAATTCTTATGAGAATGCTTGATGTACTTGTACATAAATTCAAAATAATTAGTGAAGTTTACATTCCATATTTTCAAGAGAAGTATCGTGCTAAAGAAGTAACTAGTAATACACCAAATCCAGTAAATGGAAAAAGAGCATCAGTTGATTCTGTTGAAGATGATATTCTTAGTGGTAAAATTGGAATTGTATGTGGAGATACTGGAAAAGAAGATTCTTTATTATCACGTTCTAAATTTCCATTTGCATTGACACCTATGGCAAGTTATTCATTTGCGGAATGTCGAGCTCTTGTTAAAACTGTAGTATGTGCCGTTAAAACAATATCATGGGGAATTGCATCATGTAAAGGGGGAACAACTACAGATTCTTCTTCATCTGCTGCTGCTGCTGGAAATTATAAACAATTTACACCAATAGAAACTGAAGTATATTTACGTCTATTAAAATGGGGTATGAGAGCAGTAGATATTTATTCTATAAATGGTCCAGTTGTAACAGCAAGTGGTGTAGCAACTTTAGTAACTTTAAGACCAATTTCAACTCAAGGTGTTCGATCTAAAGAAGAAAAAGAAGTTTTAGAACATTTTGCTGGTGCATTTACCCTTTTAAATACTTATTCATTTCGTGAATTATTTACAGTTTCAATATCATCTTTAGTTGAAAGAATACATGCTAATAATGCACTTCAAGTTGTAGCAAATAATTTATTAGCAAATCCAGCAACATCAGCAGTTTTTGCAACAATCTTGGTTGATTATTTACTACAAAAAATGCCTGATATGGGTGGTGATCCAGAAAGATCTAATTTATATTTAAGATTATTTAAATTAGTATTTGGAAGTGTAAGTTTATTTCCTGGAGAAAATGAACAAATGTTACGACCACATTTAAGAGATATTGTCAATAGATCAATGGAATTAGCATTGAATGCAAAAGATCCTTATAATTACTTTTTATTACTTCGTGCATTATTTCGAAGTATTGGTGGTGGTTCTCATGATTTATTATATCAAGAATTTTTACCATTATTACCTTCATTATTACAAGGATTAAATTCACTTCAATCTGGATTACATAAACAACATATGAAAGATTTATTTGTTGAATTATGTCTTACTGTTCCTGTTCGTCTTTCTAGTTTACTACCATATTTACCAATGTTAATGGATCCTCTTGTTAGTGCCTTAAATGGTAGTCCAACTTTAGTAAGTCAAGGACTTCGAACTCTTGAATTATGTGTTGATAATCTTCAACCAGGTAAAAAAAACGTTTATACTAGTATAACAACATAACATAATAATATTTTGATATGATTTATATTACATTCCAGATTTCTTATATGAGCACATACAACCTGTTAGAGCTGATTTAATGCAAGCACTTTGGAGAACATTAAGAAATTCAATTAGTGATACAACAGCAGTTGTTGCTTTTAGAATTCTTGGAAAATTTGGTGGAAGCAATCGTAAGATGTAAGTAGAAGTACTCTTGTTCAATTAATTCATGAATTTTATTAATGTTAATTTATTGATATTTTGATTGATTTCTGAATTTAGGCTAGTAGAACCACAAAAATTGGAATTTTCAGATTCATCATCAAATGTTGGTCAATGTGTTACTTTATCATTTTTGGATCAGAAATCAACTTTAAATTTACCTATTGATAAAGTTGTTTCATCTGCTGTTGATACTTTACGTTCTTCTTTATCATCATCAGCTAATTTACCTCAACAACAGCAAACTCAACCTAGTACTACAACAACAACAACTACAACAAATTCTGCAGATTTACATTATAAGAGAGCAGCATGGGAATTTTTAAAACTATTTGTTCAAAGTTCAACATGCTCAGAATCAGATAGATATTTAGCTAATAAAGCAATACTTCATGCCAAGATGTGGGACAATGATACATCAACAAATTCAATTCCATTTTCAACATCATCATCATCATCAACTTCTTCATCTTCTACACCAAATATTTCAACTGGAATACAAAAATTATCTGATGAAAAATTAAGATCAACTTTATCTTTAGCAATTAATGGTTGTTTCATTGCTTGTGGAATTCCAGAATTAAAAGCAGAAGTATATTCTTTATTAATACCATTAATGCGTCATTATGCATTACTTATGACATCACAACAAATTGGACCGTTTGCTGGAAAAAGTAGTGTAGGAATGGATCCTTATGTAATATTTGATGGAATGGCAAAAACATTAGGATCAGAAGAAGCAGAATTACGTACACCAGTTTTATTTTCTTTGTCAGTTTTAATGAATACAGTCATCAATGTTGTTCGTTCTAAAGAAAGAGCATGTGGATTACCAATGATGGATTATTTAACTGAAAAATTATGTGGACTTTGTTATGAAAGAGCTTGGTTTACTAAAATAGGTGGTTGTTTTTCTATTGGATTTTTATTAGAAAATACAAGTTATCGATGGATATTAAAAAATGCATCAGCAATATTAAAAGCAATGAGTTTTGTTTTAACTGACTGTAGTGGTGAAGTAAGTGCAGGAGCAGTAGATACTGCAAAAGAAAATGTACAAACAATGCTTGAAAAAATTGCTGGAGAATTTAATAATTTAAATGAAAATTTAAAAGAATTAAGAATTAAATGTTTATCAGATGTTACATTGGAATTTGTTAAACAATTAACATCACCAATTGCTAATATTCGAGCAGTTAGTATGAGTAGTTTAGAATTATTAGCAAAACTAACTGGAAAAACTGTTAGTGGAATAATGGAACAACATAAAGATTATCTAAGTGAAATGATACCACCAAAGAAATTGAGTATTCGACATCAATCTTTACAAAGTCAATTGGGACTATTAGATGGAAATCGTTTTTGTTTTAGTTTACGCCCAAAACTTTTTAGTCTTCAATTAGGAGCTGCTGAACATCGAGTTTTTATTAGTGAACTTGTTGCTTTATGTGAAGCTGATGATGCTGCTTTTGTTAAATTACCATGTTATAAAAATATTAGTAATTTTACTCCAGTAAGAGTAGCAGTTTTAAAATGTTTAGCATGGGTTGATATTGCAAGTTTGAATCCATCATCAAGTGGAACTTCTCCTGGTAGTAGTAACAATAGTGGAGGAAATCCTAATCTTATTCTACCTGCTTCTTCTGGAGCGAAAGTTGTACAAATCTTTTTGAAATCTTTAACATCACCTACACCTGAAATTGCTGCAACAGCATTTGAATCATTGAAATTATTTTTGGCAGAGCATCCAGTAGATGAAGAAATTCAACATGCTGCTGTTCGACCTATTATTACTGCTACAACTACAACAAGAGCTGTTAGTTCTACTTTAATTACTCAATTAAGTTATTTATATCAATTATTTCCAGCAACTCAAAATGAAAAAAATTGGGATATGTTGGTACAACTTCTTAAAAGACATTTGGAAGCAGCATTATTAGCTCATTCAAAAAGTCCAAGTAGAAGTGGAAGCCATGAATTAACAATGGCTGTACAAATTTTAAATTTATTTCCATTATTGGATTTAAATGCTATGAATAGATCTACTGCTTCTTCACCATCACCATCATCAGGATATATTCGTTATTTTGAAATTGTTACCAAATTATGTTTACAAGCAGAAAAAGGATTATTATTGGGAGCAGGATCTCCACTTCGTCAACCACTAATGAAGTTTTTATTAAAAGATCCATCAGTATATCTTCAATTAGCATTGAGTTTACCATTACTTTTGAATACAGAATCAACTCGATTCTTTATTTATTTCCTTCAACAAGAATGTGCAGCACCACTTAGAGCAGCTCTTGTATCAAATCCAACAAGATTATTAGAATGTTTGACAATTCGTAAGAATCCATTAATTTCATCTACTTTGGGATCATCAGTATCAAATACATCTTCTTCATCTCCTGCAACAACACCAACTGGAGGAACTACGAATTTACAAGTTTCTTTACAATCATCTATATCATCATCACCTCAACAAACACCAGCAACTTTACCACCAGCTTCAGCTTCAATGACTGGTCAACAAATTCAAATACAACAACAATTACAGCAAATTCAACAACAACAACATGAAAATAATCAACAAAATCAGTCAGTAGAAGAATCAACAGCAGCACCACCACCAAATGTAGTTGTTGGAAATCAATTAACATTAGGAGCAACAGAACAAATGGATATTCAATATTTTGCAGTTAAAACAATGACAATTTTATCAGATTTTGATGAAGATTGGATTTTAGGTAGTGGTTCTAATCGTGGTGAAGTTGTAAATGCTTTAAGACATTTATGGGAGTCTGTTGATTATCAAGCAACATGTAATAATAATTGTAGTTTATTTTCAGCAGCAACTACTACAACAGCAACAATAAAAATTGAAGATTCAACAGTTGGTATCACTTTACCAACAACAACAACAACACCATCAACAATAATAGCAGCCTGGAATCAACTTCAAGTACAAAGTTGGAAAGAACCACAAATGGTAGCAAAATTATTACTTAGTTATTATAAAAAGAATCCATCAGATATTACAATGTTATTTACATTATTATTGGCATTTTGTGGAAGAAGAATGAGTCATTATCAATTTTTAAAAGAATTTCTTGAAAAAACTGTAACAAAATATTCAGTTCAATGGAAAAGGCAAGCATTTTTTACTTTTGTTAATATTGTTCAACGTGATAATAAAAGAAAAGATCTTGAAGCTAAAGCAAAAGATGCAAGATTAAAAGGATTATCTACTGCTCAAACTCCAGAAGAAATTTTACAAACAATTGGTTCACCAATAATTCCAGAAGGACCATTTTCAGAAGAATTAAAAGCTAAAATTGTACATTATATAATTATTCCATCAATGAGTTATTGTTTTGAAAAAGGTCTTGGAGATGAATTAATTGGTTCTCAGCCAATGCCAGATTCTGATTCACAAGAAAATTTAGTTTCTGTCTTTTTATCACAAGTAATTGTTCCAGATTCTGCAGTTTGTAATTCAATGCCTGATTCAGTAAGAATTGCTTTATGTCAACTTAGTTGTTTACTTGTTGAACATGCTGCTCCACATATTCATGATGCAACAAATAAAAAACAAGGAACAAAATTAAGAAGACTAATGACATTTGGTAAGAATTACTTATATATTATTTTAAATATTTATATAGTTGTACTCTTGTGCTCATAAAAATATTTTCTTTTTATTTCTTCTTACAGCATGGCCAGCTTTACTTAGTAAAACTTGTGTTGACTCTTCAACAAAATATTATGGACATTTATTATTATCTCACATAATTGCAAAATTTGCAATTCACAAGAGAATTGTTTTACAAGTTTTTCATTCTTTACTTAAAGCATCAGCACTTGAAGCCAAAAGTGTTGTTAAACAAGCTTTGGAAATTATTACACCTGCACTACCATTAAGAATGGAAGATGGAAATACTATGTTAATACATTGGACAAAAAAGATTCTAGTAGAAGAAGGACACTCCCTTACTCAACTTATGCATATTTTACAACTTATTGTAAGACATTGGAAAGTTTATTATCCAGTAAGACATGTTCTTGTAACTCATATGGTTGGAGCAATACAACGACTTGGTTTTGCACCTACTTCATCATTTGATCATCGTAAATTAGCTGTTGAATTAGCTGAAGTTATTGTTAAATGGGAATTGACTAGAGTAAGAAGTGAAGAAGAAGAAGAAAGTGAAAATATGTCATCTTTTGATAATAATAAACCACCAACAGAAAAAAGATTAAAATTAGGACCTAATAGTCCAGCTCCAACAACTTCAACTACTACTACTACTACATCAGCAACTTCTGATCCAAATTCTACTACTACTACTACTGCTACTATGACTAATGTAGGATTACCTTTAGATCGTGCTCACACAGATGCTGTTGTCAACTTTTTATTAAGGATGGCTTGTCAAGTTAATGAGCCTAATCCAGCAGTTGGATCCCCTGGTGAACTTCTTTCAAAAAGATGTGTTAGCTTAATTAAAACAATGTTACGTCCTGGCCTATGGTTAACAAGTAATGTTGATTTGAAGTTGGCTTGGTTTGATAAATTATTTGCAACATTGGATTCACCACAAGTTAATGCACCAAATATTTGTACTGCTCTTGAATTACTTACTCATATTATTGGAACATTACCTAAAGACTCTGTACTAGAACATATGAAATCATTATCTAAAGGAATTGTTGCTTGTATGACTTGTCAAAATACTAAAGATTCAAAAGTCATAAGAGCTGTTCATACATTTATGACAAAGTTAATGACTATATTTCCAACAGAGTTTGCTGGTTCTGGTTCTAGTTCTGGATCTGGACCAGGAATGGGTATTTCTGGAGGATCATTAATTAAATATGAAGAATTAGAACCATTATATACTTGTGTAAGCAAAGTTGTATATGAAGGACTCAACAATTATGATAAAGTAAATAATGCTTCACCATCAAGTTTATTAGGACCATTAATGATGTTAAAATCAGCTTGTACATCAAATCCTTGTTATATTGATAGAATTATTATACCATTTATGAAAGTACTTCAACGTTTAGGTAGAGAACATTTAAGTTCTTCAACAACTCAATCAACACTTGGAGCAATGACACAACAATCATCATCAGTTATTGGTGGTCCTGGTGGTGGAACTTCTACTGGTGGTGATGGTAGTTTAGTAACAGAATTACTAATCACATCATTAGATTTAGTAAAAAATAGAGTTGGAGTAATGGGAGTTGAAATGAGGAAAGGATTTATTGGAAGTGTACTAGTATCATTAATTGAGAAAACTACTGATGCTAAAACAATGGAGGCTATTATTAGAATGTTGGAAGAATGGATGAAAAATAAAAGTCCAATTGTTATTAATCAAGGACCTTCAATAAGAGAAAAAAGTATTTTACTAGTGAAACTTATGTTAAATGTTGAAAAACGTTTTGGATCTGATGGACCTTTATTATGTCAATTTTTAAATTTAATTAATTTCATTTATCGTGATGAAGGACTAAGAGGAACAGAATTAAATGCAAAAATGGAACCAGCATTTCTGTCAGGACTTAGATGTACTCAACCAAATATACGACAGAAATTTTTTACAGTTTTTGATCAATCTATTAGAAGAAGACTTCATGATAGACTCATGTATATTTTATGCTCACAAAATTGGGAAGCTGTTGGACCACATTATTGGATTAAACAATGTAAGTTGTACTACTATGTTTAACTTACTTTTGAAAAGTTAATTAACTAATTGCATTTTACTGTTGTTGTAGGTTTAGAATTATTATGGGCTACTGTACTTGATGCTCCTATTACAATATGCCCTAAAGAAGCTAATGTACCTGGCGTTAGTCAAGCTTTTCAATTTTTAGATGGAGTAAGTCAATCAACATTTTTAACAGTTGATCCTGAAATAAGTGTTGCTCCAATGGATGATCATGAAACACCATTTATTCAAAGACTTGAAAATGATGTTGATGCTTTATATCAACTTAATACTAATCAAAATTCTACAACATTTACTAATAATACTAGTAATACAGTACAACAATTTACTTTTGGACAACCTTCTTCTCACTCAACAGCAACTAATAATGAAGAAAATTCTAATAATAATAATAACAACAACAATGATGATGATAATAATAATAAGGAAGGAGCTAATGATATAGTTACAAATACATTGAATAGATTAGAAGAAGCATTCTTAAAAGAAGGATGGATTGAATCTACTCATCCTCTTGTTAATATTAAATCTATTTTACTTAAAGAAAATATTTGGCTTAATGGCCTAAATAATAATTATTCTGTTAATAGTAGTAATACTAATGGATCTATTAATGGAAACAAGAATATAAGCAATGGAAATCAATTGAAATTGAGTGCATTTATGGGTGCAATGACACAATTATGTCATAATGATACATCATTAGCAGAATCAATGTGGCTTGCTTTCTTTCCTAGAGCATGGCAAGTATTTAGTGAGAAACAACAATTGGCTGCTGCAAATGAAATGTTACCATTTTTATGTTCTGGTGTACATGTTATACAACAAACTTGCTGTCCTTCTGCAATGGTGAGTAATTTCAAAAATATGCCATTTAATCTATTAAAAGTACCTATATATAATTTTATTAATATAATAGGCTACATGGGTTGATGCTTTAAGTCTGTGTACTCCATCAGTTCCAATTAGACCGTAAGTAATTAAGGAATTTATTAGAAAAAAATTAAATTAAATTAATATTAATTAATTAAATTACTTATTAATTTTTAGAGCTGTGGCCTACTACTTGGGGAAAACACATAATTTATGGCATAGAATGGCTCTCTATTTAGAATCTTTAGCATTAGATAATGTAGCTGGTTCTTCAACTACTAGTTCTACTGCAAATACACTCAAATCTAAAAAAGAATTGATTGCTGACTGTTATGAATTTGAACCTGTTTTACCATCATCATCATCAACTAGCCTTGGACAAATTGCAGGAGGCACTTCAACAGGATCATCAACTCATACACAATCTAATCAACAAGTTCTTGATGCTTTGAGTGAATTATATTGCTCATTAAAAGAAGAAGATTTATGGTGTGGGTTATGGCAAAGAAAAGCAAGATATTTAGAAACTAATATTGGAATTGGTCTTATGGCACAAGGTTGTTATGAAAAAGCACAAGGAGCTTTTGAAATGGCAATGGGTAAGTGTCTTCCTAAATCTAAATTGTTCTATTATTATAAATAATCAAGTATATAACCAATGATAATTAATTGATCACAAACAGCTAAAGCTAAGTCAGAATTTAGTCAAAGTCCTGTTCCACCAAGTGTTTTTGGTGAATTAAAACTATGGGAAGATGGTAAGCAATAAAATAGTAAAAAAAAATAATTAATGTTGATTATTATAATACATTATTTATCTTACAAACAATAAACAGGTTGGTTACAATGCTGTAAAGAATTAAGTCAATGGGATGTTGTCCATGATTACTCAACTAGTAAAGCTTGTTCAACACCTTTAGCTATACTCGACTCAGCATGGAGAGTACCTAATTGGAATTTGATGAAAGAATCACTTACTGCTATTGAAGGAGCATGTCCAAAAGAAGCAGCATGGAAAATTGCTTTATATCGAGGATATGTTGCCATTTGTTCAAGTCCAGATCAAAATTTACCTGTTGTTGAACGTTATGTAGAAGGGGCAAATGCATTATGTATAAAAGAATGGCGTAAATTACCTCATTTAATTAGTAATGCTCATGTTTCTCTTCTTCAAGCTGCTCAAATGGTAGACATGAATTTATATAAATAATTACATAATTTTTGATTGGTAATAAATTATTATTTATTTTTCTATTTTTTAGATTGTGGAATTACAAGAGGCAACTCAAGTTTATTCTTCTGGTGGACCACATGCAAGATCAAATGCTGCTAATGATATTAAATCTGTTGTAAAAACATGGCGTAATCGTTTACCAGCTATTTCTGATGACTTGAGCCATTGGGCTGATATCTTTCAATGGAGAAATCATCATTATCAATTTATTGCAAGTCATTTTGATGCTGCTGAAGCTGCTGGTGTACCAGTCAATGCTCAAAGTGGTGGAGGAGGAAGTCAGACAATGTTAGGAGTACATGCATCAGCACAGGTTGTTTTTGCGTATCTAAAGAAATTAGCGATACATGGCAATTCTCAGGTGCGTTGTGCTTTGCTTTTTTTATATACTTTCAATTGTGTGCCTAATTTAGTAGTAAGTTGACAATTTTATTATATTAATCTTTACCCTTGATGGTGGAGGTTAATTAAAATTTTCTTCTTCCAAAATACTTTTTTTGCTATATATTATATTGCACCGTGATTTGCAATTATTGTTTTTTTTTCGTCACTTCACTGTTTTGTAGTGTAATATACTGTTCTTGTAATTCTTTTATTTTCTTTGATTTATCTTTTATTTCACCTTCACCTTATTATTATTGGTGTTGGCTGTCACTTTTGTAGTTTGAGTCTATTTTTTTATAATAGTAGAAACCATAATTTATTAATCAAGTAGACTTTTTTCATAATTTAATTTTTGCACCACTTACTTTTTAGTAGACATGTAATTGCTTGTGCATATTATTATTATAATTAAACTTTACTAAATTAAATCATTGGCAGTTGGCTTTACTTTACTGTTAATATACTAATTAATTTATATAATCAGCGTACAAAGTATTGCCAGTATCAAAAGAGACAAAAAAAATCATCAAAATAGACTCAAAATATTGAAGAGGGACCAAAATTTTGTTTTTTGAAAAAGAAGAATATGAAATGTTTTATTTATTATTAGAGATGAAAAAAATCAAAAATAAATAATTAATTAATTATCTAATAATGTGATTTTTTTTGTACAGGGTATATGCTACTTTGGAAAAATAGCTCGTAAACATGGACTCACACAAGTATGCATGGACAATTTGGCTAAAATCTATACAATTCCAAGTGTACCAATTGTAGACTGTTTCGCTAAAATCAAACAACAAGTCAAATGTTATATTCAACAAGCTCAATTATTAGGACGAAATGAATTATCTGAAGCATTAGAAATTGTGGAGAGTACTAATCTCAAATACTTTTCAAAAGAAATGACTTCAGAATTTTATGCTTTGAAAGGATTACTTCTTACTCAAATCAGTTAGTACAACATAGAATACTAATTTCTGTTGAATATATTTAAAAATATTTCCTATTTTTGTAGATCGACCGGAAGATGCCAACAAAGCTTTTTCGGCCGCTTGTCAAATGACAGAAACATTGAGTAAAAGTTGGGGTGCTTGGGGTGATTATTTAGAGGGTGCCTTTACTAGAGATTCTCGTCAATTGTCATTAGGAGTTTCTGCTGTCACCGCCTTTATGCATTCTTGTCGTCATCAAAATGAAGCTAAAGCTAGAAAATATATTGCAAAAATCTTATGGCTACTAATGTATGATGATGAAAAAGGAACTCTATCTGATGCTGTGGACAAATATTGTGTCCATGTTCCACCAATACAATGGCTTCCTTGGGTTCCTCAGTTATTAACAAGTAAAAGCATTTATAGATATTAACAAGAATTTATTTATTGTCATTGCTGTTATCATTTGATTACATTATTCATAATTTTAAAATAGGTTTAGTTCGTCATGATGGTAAAATGGTCATTAATCTTCTTAATCAAGTTGGAAGAATGTATCCTCAAGCAGTTTATTTCCCAATAAGAACATTATATCTAACTCTAAAAATTGAGCAAAGAGAAAGAGTTAGAAATTCTGAATTACTTGCTGCTGCTGCTAAAAACTCTGCACAAGCTTCTTCTAATGCTCAGAGTTCAACAGAAAATCAACAACAACAAGATGGTCAACAATCTAATAATTCACAGCAACAACAACAAAGTGGTCAAACTCAACAACAACAACAAGGAGGAACCAATCAAAGTCAGCCAGAACCAATGAAAGCTACACCTTCTATGTGGAGATGTTCTAGAATTATGCATATGCAAAGAGATTTACACCCAACTGTACTTTCAAGTTTAGAAGGAATTGTTGATCAAATAATTTGGTTCCGTGAGAATTGGTATGAAGAAATACTACGTCAATTGAAAATTGGATTGGCCAAATGTTATGCTATTGCTTTTGAAAATCGTGCATCTGTTCTTGAAGCTTCAATTACTCCCCAATTGGCAAATTTTGTTAAAAAGTTGGTATCTACTGTAGGTCAAGGTAAACAAATTAAATAATTAAATTACAGTTTATCAAAAACTTTTTTTGAAAGTATTATGTAAAGTGATTTGATTTTGAATATAGTTTTTGTTGAATCAACTTCTGGACGATCATTAACACCAGCAATTTTGACAGGAGCACAACAACAACAACAACAAGCTGCTACCAGTACTCCTACTACAACAACTACTACTGCAACACCAACAATCGAAGCTTTGTTAAGAAGTCGAGGAGCGGCAATGCCAGATCCATCATTTTCTCAAATGAATCGACATTTTGCAGATGATTTTGATATTTCTAGTTCTGGGCCTGTTAAACTTCATAATTTAATTTCAAGGTTAAGAAAGTGGATCAAGATTTTGGAAGGAAAGACTCGTAGTTTTCCAAAGTATGTACAAAATAATGTATAAAAATGTTTTATTATGATTATACAGATATGATACTAAGGTTTTAATTTATTTTCTTATCAGAACCGTACTAATGGAAGATCGCTATAGATTTTTACAAAACTTTAGTAGTCAAATGGCTGATATTGAACTTCCTGGAGAATTTTTAATTCCTAAAGTAAATTATATAATTTATTTATTTTATTCCAGACTCATATATCTAAAAAGTTTATTATTATTATTTTTTTAAACAGCACGTGCATTACTATGTCAAGATTGCTAGATTCCAACCAAGAATAGAAGTTGTTCAGAAGCACAATACTTCAGCTCGTCGAATATTTATTCGTGGTCATAATGGAAAAATATATCCATACTTAATTGTTAATGACTCTGGTCTAACAGATGCTCGTAGAGAAGAAAGAGTAATGCAAATGGTTCGAATGTTAAATCATTATTTAAGTCGACAAAAAGTGACAGCCAAAAGAAATTTAAGATTCACAGTACCTAAAGTTGTAGCAGTGTCACCACAAATGCGATTGGTAGAAGACAACCCTGCTAGTTTAAGTTTACTTGATGTTTTTAAAGCATCTTGTGCATCTCGTGGAGTTGAATTTGATGCTGCTATTGGGCGATATTATGATCGTATTGCTGCTACACAATCACGAGGAGCTGCAGTTACTCATCAAGGTAAATAAATAGCACTTTATCCCATACAAAGCCAAAAACAATACTTTCAATAATTAGTCTTATTTTATTCTTTATTCAGTGTTGAGAGAAATCTTGAGAGATATACAAGCTAATACTGTGCCTAGAACTACTTTAAAAGAATGGGCTCAAAATACTTTTCCAAATCCAGCAGACTATTGGATGTTTAGAAAAATGGTAAGTTAAGAAGATTAATATTTTTTTAGAAAGTTATTTATTATTAAATCTTATTTTCTAATTTACAGTTTACGTTACAATTGAGTTTGTCTTGTTTTGCTGAATACACTTTCCATTTGACAAGACTTAATGCTGAAATGATGTATTTACATAAGGATTCTGGAGCTATTAATATTTCTTATTTTAAATTTGATGTTGATGACTCAACTGGTGAATTAGAATCTAATCGTCCTGTTCCATTCAGACTAACACCAAATATTTCAGAATTTCTTACACCATTTGGTGTTCATGGACCAATGATAATTTCTATGATTGCTTTAGCTCGATGTCTCATTTATCCTAATTATAAAATTACAGCAATACTTCGTGCAATTCTACGTGATGAAATGATTTTTTGGTTAAAAAAGAAACAAGATGATCGAGAATTACTAAGTCAAAGTCAAGGTCAAACTCAAGGAACAAGAAGCGAAGAAGCTGATGCTGAAGCTGTTGTTAACATGGTTAGTAAAAGTGTCAATACGATAGTTGCAAGATTGAGTCAATTATCTGCTTTTGATGGGGCAGAGAGCAAGGTATGTTGATGAAAAAATTTATTTAAAAGCAAAGACAAATCAATACTAATACTAATGATTTATTTATTTTATTGCAGGTGAGTACTTTGGTAGCTGCAGCCAACAGTCATGATAATTTATGTCGAATGGATCCTGCTTATGGTCCATGGCTCTAAATTGAGGATTTTGTTAAAGAGGAAGATACTTGAAACTGAATTTAATTGTTTTAGCAATTTTGAATGATTTTTTTATATAAATGTTATCTATGTATTTTTTAGATAAAATATTTCTACTTCATACAGACTATAATTTAAAGCTTTATAGAGTAATGAATTGTAAATTTTTTATCCAGACATACAGAGTTAAACATTTTGCACTATTATAGAACGTATCTATACAATTTTTTCTATGTATATAATAATTTAGCCTAGTTTTATTTACAATATTTTATTGAGCTATTCATCTTCTTCAATAGCTAAAAAGTGTAGATTTATTTACATATTAATAAAATGTTAAATAAAACTTGTAATTATAACTTAATTTGAGTTCTGTCTCAGAATTTTCTCGTAATTTAAGCCTAACCAATATTATGCAATTTTAATACAGATTCTAACCAAAATAGTTTTATTTATTTAATTGCATATAACTCTACTTGCTATTTCAATACTTTCGCCCACAGTTTGAGTGAGCATATACATAACATACTCGTCTTCCTCTACCAAAAACATGTCTTGTTTGCTGAGACTGAGACCCACTAGGAAATGCATTTTATGATTCAAGAACTATATCATCATGATTCATTAATGGTAGAAAATTAATCTGATTAAGTATCCATATTGCACTACTCATAAAAGTTGTACCAAGTACTTTTCCTCATTATCGTAAATTTTAAACATCAGAATTAGTAACTCTGAGACCTACTTTTTTACAATGCTAATAAGAAATATTATATATACTGGAAACAAACAAACATAATATTTAAATTCTATTTTTTTATTTTATTGATACAATAAAAAGTAACAAGGAAAACAGACATTTTTAGCAAAAAGAATAAAAAAATCTATAATGACACAATGTTTCGTATCTTTTTCTGAAAATCTGAATTGAAATTCTGTAAACACTAACAACTACATAAATATAACTAAATATACTATACTTTGTCTTCACTGAACTGGATCTGGTATAAAGGTATAAGAATCTTCAAAAATTGCTGGTGCTTCATTAGGATCATCTGGAATATAAGTTTGTTGTAAAGTTAAAACTTCTTGTTGTTGTTGTTGCTGCTGCAAATGGGATTCAAATTTTCTAGTTTGATGATATAAAAGATTTTTAAGATATAAACAATGTCGATATCCACATAAATTAGGATCTGTACAATTTTTAGCATGAAAACATAAAATAGTAACAAGACTTGCACAAGGTCCACAACTTCTTGCTGCTCCACCCCATTCACATCCTCCATTACGTCTATGGGAAATAATTATTTTCATTTGTCTACAAAAAATTTCATTATGATTATTATCATTACATCTCATAGCATGCTTCCAAATTTGAAAATATTTCTCAAGGGTTCTATTATATGCTTCTCTATCAAAATGTTGTTGAACTATTGTTCTATTGACATCTTCATTATTATTATTGTTATCTTGATTTCCAATTTGAACAAGAGCAGCGCCATCAGAAGAAGAATCATTATTATTATTATTATTATTACTATTATTAAGAGCAGATTTATCAGCTTCAATTCCAAAAGTCCATACTTTTTTCAAATTATGTGGATGATAAGTAGATTCATAACAAATTGTACATTGATCATAATCTGGACAAATATCACAATGATAGCGTGTATCAATTGGTTCTCTACAAATATCACAATAATGAGTTTTATATGTTCTGATGATTGTTTTAATAATTTCTTTTGTTGAATGTTTTGCATTTTCCAATGTTTGAAAACCAACAGTTTTAGTTTTTTGACATGCTAAAAAATCATCTCTTGTCCCTGTACAATGTAAACTTGCAAATGTTCTTTCTGGATCTTCAATTTTAGGAATTTGATATACTGCAGATGGTGGATTCAGTCTAATAACAAAAAATGATTTTTGACGTTTACGAGCATGAATATCTTCAAGAACCATATTAAAAATTTCATCATGTTTAACAACATCTTCATCAACATTTTCTTTTTCAATTCTTTGTGATGGACAAATACATTCTTTCTTTGTAGGAACTACTAGTTGTTCTTCTTCACCTTGTCCTTTTCTTTTATTTCCTTTCTTTTTCTTCTCTGCTGGTGAAAGTCTTTTATTAACAACAACAAGTTGTTTATTTTTTTCAAGTTCCTTTTGTTTACAAAATTCTTGAAGAACTAATTCTACAGTTACAGGATAAAAATCACCTTCAAAATATGGAAGACTAGTTACACAATTAATTCCATCAGCTGCAACACGTTCATCAAAGTTATTTGTTTCTATTACAATTCCTTCTTTCCATGCTTTGTCAATTACAGTTGAGTACCATTGTCGAAGTTTTGTTAAATGTGGAATCTTTTGTGCTTTAGGATGAAGATAAAAAATGTAATCATCTTTTGGATTTGGTGGACAAGCCCAAATATGTGCCATAACATAACCTAATTTCTTGACATAATCCAAATATCCAAGAATTATATCATGGTAAAGTTCTGTTCGAAGATGACGAGGATCAAAAAAATGAACAGAATCAATATAAGAAATGTAAACACGACGTGAATTTGGTTCTGCACATTCTGAATTATATTCTTGTACCCACATTCCAAAGAAAACAATATCTTCTTCACCAAAATCTTGAAATGCCAAGATGAATTTTTGTCTAGAAAAAGAATTATAAATATAATCACTCGTTAATAAGTACATAACAATAAATTACTTATGTAAAATAATTAAAACTTACCGATAAGGAAACTCTGCAGGATAATCTCCCTTGTCCACAAAATAAGTTTTCATCAAATCTTTGACACCTACCACAGCATCAATACAGGATACAACTTTAATATATAAATTGTCAGCAGTTTGTTTTGCTCCTCGATTTGTCAAAAATCGTCTTGCTCTCTCTTCTAAAGCAAGTCCTAAATGAGTATCAACCAAATATTTGGCTCGGTATAAATTACTATCAGACATTTTGTATTAATTGAATTAATTAAAATCTAGAATTTGGTAAAGAGATATCAATCAACAACAACATCGTGTTGTCAATTATAACAACAACGCAAACGCAACAACGAGAGAGACGGTAAAAAAAGTCGTCAACAAAACTCACTTTTGATTTTAGAGGGAAGAATCTCATAATGTCCCATATATTCGAGACATAGCGTCTTTTCCATGAAAAAGTTTAATGAACTCTATGAAAACTTGTTCCTAGGGTTTAGAAGCTCAAAACAAAAAGAGAAACTATCAAAATCTTCAAGTCAATAAACAATATATATAATAAACCTTTGTGTTCTCCAAAAACTCAAAATGTCTCATCACAACATGATTTTCTTATTTTTATTTTTCTTATGGAATCTCATAACTATTAGTATAGCTGTAGAGTATTCGCGCATTTGTCCTTCTGAGCAAAATGCAAAAAGGAAAATAATTGCGAGATTAGTTAATCCTGTTGTCAACTTGGATGTATTACAATGCTTTAAAGTTGAAGTTCAATATACCAATTTGATACAAACTCTTCATCTAAATGTTCGTGCAATTAATTTTAATAAAAATCGTAAATGTCCAATACGTATAAATTCTCTTGAAGTTTCTAAAATTCAAATACAAGCTTTGGTTGGAATTGAAAGTGGACATTTTGAGGCTGGTATATAATAAATAATAATAATTAATTTTTTGCTTTGTTTATTTCTTATCTAAAATAGTGTTATTTGTTTTTAGGTGGAATATTTTATCTTGGTGAAACTTCTCCTGTGTTTCCTCCTGATGGAAAAAGCAACAAGTTACGTACATGTGATTTTCAAAATGATCATCAAGATTTTAAATCAGGTATTTCTGGATCTGAAGTATATGCTGAATTATTATATTGTAACTATAAAACGGTAAGTTTTAATTTAAAGATTTATTTTCATATTAAGTTCAATTGGTTACTCTTTTTAAATTAGGCTTATGAAGGTAATAGTAAATCAACTTCTTTAGCCACTTTTAGTTACACAAATAAAGATGCATTTAGCCACAAAGTATTGGCTTGTATATCATGGATTTATGCTCCACAATGGACTGAAAGAGCTTCCGGTAATCCTTGGGTTGAATATAATGGACAGCCAGCTGAAATTGTTTATTTCTCGTGAGTTTTAAGTTTTCAAAGTACAATAATGGTAGTAGTATGATAATTTTATTTGAAATTAAAGGATTGAAATTGATTTGAAAATTAATAATGAAAAACCTGACACATATGCTATTTATACTGATTCCTACAAATTAATGGATTATGTCAATCTTTTTAAAAGAGACTACAGACTTGCATTTGTTGATGCTGACAAACTAGATTGCAGTCAAAAGCGACCAGAAGAATGTAAAAGAGATTTTTTTCTATATATTAATTGTCATTATACTTGATAATTACATAATCTCCTCTTTGTATGAATGTTTTATATAATAGATTCCGAATTTAACTTTCAAGTACATAAGCCCAAAACAAGAACTCTTAGTATACTCTTTGCAGAATATTTAAGTTTACCTAATGGTGAATATGGACAAATTACTGGAGAAGATGATAATAATGTTATAGTTAACAGAATTTATTCTGACATGTGTCGATGTTTTAGAAGACCTTTGGCTACTGGTGAAGTTTTACATCAATATGATTCTTCTGCACCATCAAAAGTTAAAGAATGTTTTGAGTTCATGACATTTAAAGATGAGGTTTCTGGCATGACAGAATTAGTTTATTTACATAAATGTCTTGAGCCCGAAGTTGTAACTTTGGAAGTTGCAATGACTGTTTTAGGTGAAGAAGGAATTCCATTTGGTAATTTTACTGTCAAGAATGCTGTTCAATGTGAAGAGATTTTAAAAAAGAGACATTTGGAAAAGTACATGGCTAGAATTCCTGGATATCATAGACATCATTGTAAAACTCCAGGAGAAAGTCCTTATTATCATGCAAAAACTCCTGTAAGTATAATAACATATTAAATTAGATCAGACAGGTATATAAATACTCAAAAACATTTTTCTTTCTTTCCTTCTTGTATTATTTAGACTTCTGAAATTGTACATTTTCATAATCAAATGACCAAAGGTTTATGGGCTTATTGTGTAGATTGGTCAAGAAAGAAATTGGATCCAAACACAAATCCAACATACATAGTTGAAACTTATGTCAAAACTCCAGAACTAAAGAAACCAACAGTTGTTTCATTAAAACAAAAAGATGCTGTCTCATTACTACAAAAATATCATGATTATATTGTTAAGGAACGTCTTTGTATCGAAGAAGAGCCACGTGAATCTAGCAGTGAAATGTGTAAATGTTTTGACAAGGGTCGAACAACTGAGACAAATCCACCAAAGAAAGCACCTTCTTGTATTCATTTCGAAGCTAAACCAGAAGATCCTCGAAAAGATGGATTGCTAGTTTCATTTTGGACAAATTGTACACATTTGGAAGTTAAAGAAGTTGCTATTCAAGGACTTAATACTCATGGATTACCATTTGGGCATAAATTTAATTTACCAACTGCTGAAGAACTTGAGAAATTTTGTCAGCCATTACAACCTTCTTGGAGAAGAGTGAGACCAGGAAGAAATCCAATGGGTAAATGTGTAGTACCAGCAGAAGAAGCTCATAATGAATATCAGCAGGTCAAGTGAAATGCAATAATAATCATTATTTAATTCTTATTTCTAATACATCTTCTTCTATAGACTGTTGAACCTGAATATTTTCATTTTGAAGTCCCTGTAAAGTCTCCTCGTGAAGCTTCTGGCTATGGTTTTTGTACATGGTGGAAAATTTCATCAAAAGTTGTAAAGACAGAATCAAATATTCAAATAATGTATGAAGCTTTAGTAGTAGAAAAAAATAAATCACCATATTTAATTACCGGCCGCTCATCAGGCTATAAATTTATTGTTGATGATTCACATAAATCAAGAGCTTTTTCTAGAATAGATCCTAAATTACATGATATAAATATTCAAGTAGATAGAATGTATCTTCATAATTTAAGGAAGGAATGTATTCCTCAACCATCACCACCAAAAGTTAAAGTATTGGAACAAACATGTCGTTGTTTTGCAAATATTCCAGAGAAATCTCATCTTCGTGGTCCACTCAAAGAAATATCTCAAGCTTCTGATTCATTTGTTAGAAATTGTCTCAATTTAACTATTGATGTATCAGGAAGAACTTCTGCTCTAATCAGATTTACAGATCATCCATCAGATAATCCAGAATGTCAGAAACCTGAGATGAAAAAATATGTTATTTTTGAAATCGCATTTCAAGCTTTATATCAAGAAGGTTTTCCTTATGGTCAATGGGAATCAAAAGTTATTAAAGGAAGACAAGATATGTGTAAAGGATATTTATTAGAAAATGTTGAACTAATTGAAGATAACTGTGCTAAAACAGATTTTAATGCAGATTATTTTATACAGAGACGTGCTAGTCTATTACATTATAGAAATAGCTGGGAAGATGACAAAGTTGATTTTTGTGTTCGTTGGACTAAACCTGATGATTATCAAGCCCGTTATAAACCAACAGAATTTCAATTCATGTAAGTTTAATAAGTTCAATTGAGTTAGTAATACATGCAATATAATTTCCTTTTTTTTGTTTCAACAGTGCTGCTGTCAATGTTATAACTCGTGAAAGAGTAAATCGCGTCTCAAATGTATATGTCATTCGCTCACCAAAATTTAAGTTAACATCTTCAGATAAAATTACTGAAATCCCTATACCAAATGATGCAACTAAGAAATCAACCTATGACATAATACAAGATAAAGACTATTATGAAAATGATGTTGCAGAAGGTTCAACTTGTTTGGAACTTCCTTCACCACCTATACGTCATTCTTCATCTTGTCGTCGATTTGCTCCTGGTCCAAGAACTGATCAAGATCTTATTTCTGTCACTAACATAGTAGATAAAAGTATGCTTCAGTTAAAAGAATGTTTTTCTTTAGAAGCTTTTCCAAGTCGTTATCCATACCAGATGCATGTCAAGTTTAGAAATTATCCATTGATTGGTAGTAAGGATTTATGTTCTGAAATTGTAGCAACAGAGATATTTATTCAAGCACTTAATCAAGATGGATATCCTATTGGTAAACCAAAAGAATCGTTCCAACTTTATAAATTGCATAATCCAACAGAAGAGCAAAAGTGTGAGAGAGAAGATCTGGATTTTGAATTTCCACAAATTCGTAATGTTCCATGTCAATATTATGAAGATTCTAAAAATAGTTATACTCAATTGGTGAGGAATTCAAAATCTTTATAATTGTTATTGATGTTTCTAAATCTAATATATAAGAATTTGTTGTATGTAGCCTTTAAGTCCTGCTTCAATACCAACGGGAATTTTAATTTATAATCCAAGTACTGGAAATCGTGGAGGAGTTTGTTTAACTTGGGCATATTCTTCTGAACAAGAACCAGTAGTTAGTCCAACAATAGTTCAATTCGAGTATGTACAATAAGCCATTATTTTTAGTTGTTGTAAGATCTTTTATTTACCTTTTATATATTTAGGGCTGAAATCGTCATCAAATCTATTCATGCATTATTTTATGAAAAGAAGCGAGATGATTTAAGAGTACTAGTTCTTCATTCTCAGAAATATCAAATGTACTATGATCACAAAATTGCTGAGAAAGAAAAATTAAATAAAGTACCTCCACTAATTGTTGAATGTCATAATGTACCCTTTAGTCAATATTTTACAAATCTTGGCTCTGCTAAATCTTTCTCAAATCCAGAACAAGTTTACAACTTTAATATTGATCTTAATAAAAATTATTATCGTAATTGTCTCAATCAAGAATTAAGAGATAGAACTTCATGTCAAATTCCACCACCTTCTTTACCAGTTCCTACTCGTCCTCCTGTTGATGTTATTGTCAAAACTGAAGTTCCTGGTGTAACTAAACAGCCAGTTACAAAACCACCTGCAACAAGAGTACAAGATATATATGATGGATGTCATTTGACAAAAGGATGTTTTGGAAATAGTGACAGTGCAACTTCTAGTTGTACTGAAAGAAGAACTTGTGATGTTTTTGTTACTTATGGTAAAATTGATGGTGAGAGTGTTGGTGATGATGAAGTAATTATTGAGATGGCTGGATTTGCTTCTAAATGGGTAGCAATGGGTTTGTCTACAGAAGGAGGAATGGGAAATGATTGGGTTGCTGAATGTGTTGTTGAGCATGATGGTATTAATATTTACAATTCATGGAATACAAGAAATTATGAAAATAAGCGTTTGGTAAAATTATACTATATAGTATTTCAGAGTATACATGTACTTACACATAATAATATATCTTATATATATTATATAGAGAGGTGATGAAAGCCATGAAAATATTCTGAGACTAATTGAAGCTCGATTAGTAAACAAGCATATTTACTGCAAGTTTGCTTTAAAAATTCTTTTTGAGAGACAGAAGAAACGATTCGAGTTGAAAAAGAGAACATTTTATATTTTATTGGCACTTGGAGATAATGTTAGAGGAGAAGGAATTAAAGGTTAGTGAAGATAGTTATATAATTGATGATATATAATTTATTGAAATAGGAAATCTGGCTGAACATTACAGTGGATATGGTTTTAATGCTACTATTGCTTCATCTATTGCCAATAGACTTGCGGTTTGTGTCTTCTCTAATTTAATTCTAATTTTCAAACAAATGTATATCTAATAATAAGTTTATTTTTTTGACAGCCAACTGATGAACAACTAGAGTATTTTAAAGCTCATGGACATATGATGATTTTCACATACATGTTTCTTGTTCCAATTGGATTCTTTGTTGCTAGATATTATAAGGAGACATATCTTAAATACTCTATTAAAGGTCATAAAGTTTGGTTGGTTGTAAGTTTATATAGAAGATATTCAAAATTAACAATAACATTGGTTCTATTGATTTTTGTAATTATTACATTTGTTTGATAGATTCATGTAATTTGTCTTACGACATCATTTATTCTCATTCTGTGGAGTACAATTTATCACTATCTTGGAAAATTAGAGTGGGTTCAACCAAAAGGAGCTTCGTTTCATTCATACTCTGCAATTATTTCTGAAGGCATTCTGTTTTCACAAATTATTCTTGGATTTCTTATTAGAGAGTCAACTCCTGAGCGTGAAGGTTGGAAAACGTTCAATTACTCACATGGAATTTTAGGACATTTGTCGTATATACTTACTCGTAAAAGGCATTGACTAAATCTGCACTTTAATTGAATGAACTAATTCATATTTCAAATTTTTCAGTGTTTACTATTGGTGAATCAGAGGCCTTATTATATGCTAACATATCTTGTGATATTAAATACGTTGTGATAGCATGGGCTGTGTTTTACTTTATTATTCATGTGGTGATGTCAGTAAGTTTATTATATGGTTTTATATACGGAGTTGGTGACTTTAGATTATTTTAATTATATTTTCTAGTACCACTACTGCTGGTTGGATTGGGTACTTGGCACAAGAGTAGGACGAACTTTTCAAATGGTACCAATGGAAGTATTAGAGCGAAGTAGAGGAAGATATAAACAGGATGTTCCAGTAAGTATTATTTATACTATTGACTAGGGCAAAGAAATAAAATTCTTTGGACTAGGGTATCTATATAAGGCACTCTGGTATTGACTGTGTTAACAACCCTTAAAAGTTTATTAATTACTCAAAATCTTAAGCTTTTTAACTAACCTTTAGGGCACGTGGATAAGAAGTGTCATTCTTGGGATTTTTGTTGGAGTTTCATTTATACTTACGTTAACAATTCATATAATGGCCGAATCTTCTGAAGATTGTACAACTGTTCAAAGTTTCAAGGATTTTATAAAATCACAGAACAACTGACTGACTGAGTGCTACTTTACTAAACTTGCTATATTAATGATGATTTTGTATGTCCTATACTCTCATTTGCTGTAGTGTTCGCACGGTTCGGTTCGAGTCGGTTCTAATTGAGAACCGAACCGAACCGTAAGAAGAACCGGACCGAACCGAGAACCGAAACATTTGAAAAACGGAGAACCGATCCGATCCGAGAATCGAACCGGATCCGAACCGAGAATCGCGGTTCGAACCGAAAAACAAAAATGCGTTTAACGAATTACGTTTTTATTATTATGAAACTTTCTTTATTTAACCGTATTATATAAATAAACTTTCTCCCAGCATCTTTTCAACAATTGCTTCACACATTTCCGCATTACAACTTCCATTAATATCAAATTTAAGCCACTGTTTTAAGGAAATACATTCTGTTATTTTCTCAGGAGACATTCTAAGGCGTCGTTGAGCAAGCAGATCAGTTCCTGTAGAAAATAACCGTTCCACTGGTACACCGCTTCCAGCCGCAGCCAAATAGTCGCGAGCCATTTTGCTCAAATTTGGATACTCCTCCTGGCGACTCTAAATTAAATTATTATAAGGCATCTCAATTGTATGTATTACATTAGAAAACTCGTATACGTCAATACCTTCCACCAACCAAGTGCACCATTTACTAGAGATTCAGAGGAAACTGGAGTTTCGCTTAAGTATTGTTCTAGTTCGTCCTTAGTTTCAATTTTTCTTATTTTATTCAAATGTTGTGAGAAAATATCTAGACCATTTGAATTATTCTCCAACAAAACAGGAGTAGACGGCTTATAGTTGTTCCAAATTCCGGATACGATTCTAAAAAATACATAAGTGCCATTCAATTTTCAAAAATGTAAAATGCATATGATTTTGATACCGTTTATATGAGGATATCACCGACGGTTGAAGGCGTATTACTTTATACCACTCAAATTTACATCTCGGATCAAGTACTGCAAAAGAAAATATAAATAATTGTATACGATTTTATTTGTCAAACTTTTAAGAAAACATTTAATTGGTCATACCAGTAGCAACAATATATGTACTTCCATCCGATGAAGGATAATATTTATCTAATTTTTCATAAGCAGCTCTAGCAGCAGACTTAAGAAAACTAGGATAAAGTGTGCCGGATTTCGAGTTAGCTCCTTTCTTATCTTCTAAATATGTTTCAAGATGAGAGAAAATTGTATTGTAGATCATTGCACAGAACGAAATACAAGGAAACTTCTCAGAAGATGTAAAGACTGTTACATCCTTGAATGGCTAAAGAAAAAGCAATAAAATTGTTTTAATTATTTCATTCAGAGTTTGAGTTTCATTACATTATTATTTCATTTATCTTACTTGTAGAAACTTTATTAAAAATTCAACAGCAGTCCATTCCGTATCCGATAAACAATATTTGCTAATTTTTTCATCGGAAAGAAGAGTGCACTTTAGTGGCTGCATGAATATAATTTGTGTGAAAAGAATGTTAATGATTACATATTACGTATTACGGCTTACTTCACGAAATTTTTCAGCACGAACCAACATATCAAATGTCGAATTCCAACGTGTTTCGACGTCTCGAACTAATTCCATATATTCAATTTGAGCTACTTCACACTGACGTCGAAAGAATTCTCTTCTTTGAGGCGATGACCTAATCTTCACAACTGCCATTCTAATCTATAAAAGATATTTTCATCAAAATTGTGAACCATATAAATTAAGTCGTATTCTATTATATTCTTGTCTTGCCTTCTCAATAAGGCCTTTCTCTTCTTCTGAGTTTTGACAAAAGTTTTCACATTCATTTAGAGCTGCCTTACAACATAGATTGATGACATGTGCCATACATTTTACTCTGTCGTTTTCCTTATTAAAAGCAATCCCCTAAAATAGTAACAAAAAATTAAAATGCTTTCCGGATCCGATTTTAAAATATTTTATTAAATACCTTTCCCAAAAGAATACTTTCAATGGCATCAAAAAACGTATCCATGTTACTTGCATTGTCAGTTGTAATTGACCCAATTTTAGTTTCAATCTTAAAGTCTTGAAGACAATCAAAAAAAGCTTTTGCTAAATTTTTTCCACTGTGAATTCCTTCAAGCTTAATTAAGTCTATAACTACAGATTGAAGTATCCAATCATTATCAATCCAGTGTCCAACAATTCCAAGAAATGCCCATTGATTCTTCGATGTCCATGCATCAATTACAAAAGAGATTTTTCCAGGTGTGCTCTATAAATATTAGTATATTATTAATAAAATGCATTTTTCAAAAAATTAATTCGTATACGTACTTGCAATATTTCAGCTAGTTTGTTTTTTTGAGTCTCATACATTTTGGTAATTTCATTGCGAACAGTTGTGGCACAAGGAATTTTAGCCAACGGATTCGAGAATTTATGAAGCTCTCTGAATGAATTATTTTCAACTATATTGAACGGTTGGTCGTTCAAAACTATAAAACGAATAAGACGAGTATTAAAGCCTTCTTGAGTAAAAACCTAAATTAAGATTAAATTATTTTATTATTTAGTCGTATTCGATAATATAATACAAAAATACCTCAGGTTGAGAGTCTCTTGTTAAATACTTTTGTATAGAACTTTCCTTTTGTTTTGTAAGAGTAGGATGAGAAGTATTTAGATGTTTTCGCATTGAACTTGTTGACCCGTCCTTTTGTTTGGCATAAGATTTGCTATTTAAAAAACGGATACCGATATAGTTTTGAATACAATTGAATTTTGATAGCTTACTTGCACAATAGACAAACATGTCGTTGACCACTTGTATCCAATTTAAAATAATCATGAACGGTGGATTTTTGTTTATTGCTACTTGCAGGTTCATTCACTTCTTCCGGATTACGGTCACTCATTGTTTTTGAAAAAAAATTCCTTCAAATAGTTATTTTTTTGCACTTCCAATAGATATTGTATAAATAAAAGTTAAAACTTTATCTCATGTTGTATTTTTTAAATTCACGGCGCACTTTTATATCTAATTTTAGTTCCGGTTCGAACCGCGGTTCTCGGTTCGGATCTCGGGTCGATTCTTTATTGGATCCGGACCGAACCGAGAACCGAACCGAAGATTTCGGTTCTAAAATTTAGGATCCGAACCGGGAATCGAACCGAGAACCGCCGGTTCGGTTCGAGTAGAACCGAGAACCGTGCGAACACTAATTTGCTGTTTATATGTAAATTTTATCTAAAAATCGGTCGTAAATAAGTTGCATTTATGATATTATCTATATATGTCGTAATTTTTCTAATATACCTTCCTTTATAATAGTGCACATTTACATGCTAATGAGATTGGTTTTTATATATATTAATAATAAACATCAAACTCAGCTAGCAGCATAACTTGTTATGTTGTACTTACATAACCAACTTTTGTCTTCTTTTGATTTTATGACTCTGTTTGATCACATAAAACTATCAACACATTTCACAAATCAACGTCATCACTTATCTACTTGTTCTCTGTTGTTAAGTATCATTTCTTGTAAATTGTTTAATGGTGTTCATGTATACTTATAGTGTCTCGTAGACACTGTAACCGGTTTTCTTGTTTTAGTAGTTAGTTACTTTATGTCTTTTATGGAAATAGGCTTGGCTGAGCATTGTTTCTAACTACACCACACATAACTTATAATTAGACCATATAGATAATATAACTTGACTCAATAATATCGCATCATATCTGCAACTGCTAATTATTTTACAGTCCTATTGCAGATGTCTTGTAGTCAATACAAAATTTTCAATCAGTATCAATTGATAATGGACTAGTTTAATAAGCATATTATTTGCTCTTCTTCTTGATTTACTTTTGTACCCGAGTCTGTTTTTGCAAAATTGAGACAGTACCTAAAATGGCACACGTCTCAAGAAAGTGTTGTTTCTGCTGCAGTGTTGTTAATGGAGCAATAATTATAGCATCACTTGAGCTGGTATTCCAATTCAAAGACATCTTTTATGATAAATTTTATGACTAGGTTCATTCTTAAATTTTCAGATTATGTGCCTAATTGCATTATGTCGAGTAGGATACTACCTTATACTTTTAGATAGAATAGTTATTCCTGTACGTGGGAACGAGCATGAAGGTTTTATAGTAAAAATTAAATTCGCGGATCTCAACATTCTATATGCTTAATTGATTATATTTTATATTAAATAGTTAGCATGCTTCTGTTCAAACGAAGAGAAACCACTACCGAGTTAGGCTTGGCTGCTCTGAATGTGATTTTTGCAATATTACTCTTTATTGGAATTAAAAAGGTATGAAATTTTTTCAAGTCATTAGTCACTGTAATAAAAGATTGTTATAAACTTTCTTACAGAAACAAATTAGTTTTATTTCAACATGGATAATTTACCATATTATCAGTTTAGTTCCTCTTGGAATTCTCATTGCTTTTCTTGTTGTCCACTCTCAATTCTTTCATGCTGGTGTTTTACTAGTGATTTTAATGACAGTGATTTATTTCATTAGTGTTGTGCTACAAGTTAAAACACATTTCCAGGAAGAATTTTGTCGTCGAGATTTAGATGGATATTACTAATTGTGATTGTGTATATATAATTTACCTGTTGTACATCTGTTTTATCATTATTAACAAAATGAATGTCAGGAATTTAATAAAGAAGTGACTCAACTCAATGCAAGTGACTTTACTTTAACTATGTGTTGAATTACATGTTTATTTTATTTTTAGAAGCATTTTTTAGCTCCATGAGGTGTGTGCTTGGCAGGATTCTGACACTAAATGATTGTGTTGTACAATTACCTCATTTTTTAACAACTACTGTAAACAATACTTCCCCTGTAAATATTAAAATAACAACACCGAGCAGAAATCCAGCTACAATAAATATAATTTTTAGTGTTTCCATTGATAAAGTAAATGCTTCAATTTCAATATTCTTATATAAAGCTTCACATTTACTTCCATACTTCCTAAATGGTGACATTGTTCTATTACTTTCTTGTAAACACATTTTCCTTTTCCGATATATAACTGAAGGTGTCCAAGATAAAAGATTAACTTCATCACTCATATCATTAAAATGACTCAATAGTCCACTTTCTTTAATATATACCATATTCTTATGAAATAATGGGTATAAAAAGTTTCGTATTGTGAAAGTGTATCTTGTAAGGTAATGAGCAGTTTCAATCTTGACAATTTTCAAATAAGAAAATGTTGATGAGATCATTTCAACTCTTCGGACTTCAGAAGGATTTGTCAGTACCATGAAATAAGGATGTTGATAAATAGGATATTGAATTGGTTCATTTTCATTTGGTATACATTCATCTTCTTTATGAACTCTTAGTATTTCTTTATTGTAGTATGAGACGAGTAAATCCTCCAATGAAACAGATTTTGGAATGGGACTGCTTAGGGTCGAGTTTTCAGTTCTTTCTCTTGGAATTGGATTTTCAACAACAATTTTAGATTTTAATAATTCATAAGCAGTTTTTTCAGGTGGTGATAAAAATTCATTAGTAAACGATGAGTTTAAAACTGTCATTCCTGATGGTTCAGCTAAATAAATTTCACAAGTTGGGTTATTTAAACTTAAAGCGTACCATGAGAAGAGTTTGTACGGATTTGTCGATAATTCTATAATATTACTTGGGATTCCAAAAATTGGTGGTTCTACTATATATTTCAATAGAGTTCCTTTATAAGCATTTCCTAAAATTAAGCAAAAGAATGCTAAACATATCAAGAGGCAACGCTCAGAAATTTTAACTGGATTTCTTTGAGACCCTTGCTCAAAAAGTGTACTAAGGTTTGACAGTAGTGAATTTACAATTGACCAATTTGGAAAATCTATTATAATTAATGTAGCAGTTGAAATTAAAAGTGAAATAGCAAGAATTGTCCAAACTTCAAAATCAAATGGTCCAATTNGAATTGTCCAAACTTCAAAATCAAATGGTCCAATTAAAACATAAGATTTGTAATATCTCTTATCTGAAATAACTAGAATTGAATATTTTTCTTGTTGTGGTTCTCCAGTACTTAAAATAAGTCCATATCCAGTTGTACTTGTAACTGTTGATGACCTTTTTAATTCTTGTGAATAATATAATGTAAATATTTCTTCACTGTTGATTGACCCATTAAATTTAGAGGCAAGAAGCTTTGAAATAAAGTTCAATGAAGCTGATGTTGTCCCATAATAGTCTTCATTATTGATCAAAACAATATCACCTCCTTCTATATTTTTGTAAAGGTCTATCCATTTCTTGTCAATTTCATTAATTGAACCATTAAAATCTACATGTTGTAGTGTTTGTGAAGCATCGACACATCTCATACAACATTGGAACCATTTTCCATCTCCAATTAATGTCAAGATGATTGAACTTACACGGATTACATCTTGCATATTATTTCGATATACAGATCTAATAGACAAGTTGACTTGTAAATCTATCGCATCAGTAAGAATGACAATGTACTTTGGATTTTGTAGAATCAAATGTGTAGTATCAAGTTGAGAACTTAAAAATTCCCAATCAAAATTATTTTCTATAATATAATTATAACTTAGAAAGAGAATATTGACTATGCATGTGGCTGAATATCTTTGAAAATGAAACACTAATTTTATACATCTTGAAGAAGTACTATGAGTTCTTGAGCACAGAAATGACACGTTTCTTAATTCTGTTTCAAGTAAAAAAGTATTGCTAATTGAATTTTGTGTTGAGTGAAGAAATGGTATTATATGTGATATGTCATTGTCAATACTATGTACATGCATAGTACAATCTTGAAATATTTGTAGAGAATTTAATACTTTAGAACTTATGTCAGTTTCCAAAAGTGAATTTACAACAGTAGTCAGTATGAATTGTTGTAAGAGTACCTTCTCAAACAACATCCTGCTATGCACTGATGAGTATTATTCAAGCACTCGTAACTTAAGTACTGTCTGCTCCGCTGTTTTCAAAAGAATAAGTTCTTCTTAGAAATTATATACAACAAAAGAACGATATAGACTTGTTGACAAAATGACACATACTACATGAGTTTTGAAGTAATTTATTGTGTTTGTTAAATGATTAGTAATAATGGCACAACTTCATTTTATTCAATCATAAGCGATTGAGTCGTTAGATACTATTCTAGCAAAAGTATTGGCTGTGTGTGCGACGCACTCAAAGTGATCTCTTTAACAAGTGGTTAGGGGCGTGGCACCTGCAAAAATATGTGAAATTACTAGACTCAAGTATGAAACCATTTGGAAGTCATCAGAAAGTGGAGTTGTGACACTTGGAACGGCTTTGTTGACAACACTTTCTGACTTCCAAATGGTTTCATACTTGAATCTAATAAAAATAATTTCACATATTTTTACAGGTGCCACGCCCCCCTTTATAAGAGACTCTTAAAATGTTTCTTTCTGCTATGTGCGTCGCAAACAGCCTGTCCAATACTTTGGCTAGAGTAATGTGTATGCTTTATTAGAACTTAAAAGCCTTTGTCGATAATTGTTTCCACCAATTTCCTCTAGTAGTATATGCTGTCGAGCTTCAACCACAATATTAATAGAATAAGCTGACATTGAAAGAACAAATATCCATATTCCAGCATTAGGAACTAACTCATAACTAAATGTCAGAATTATTGTAATACAAATGTAGAGTAAATGAATGGAAGCCGTAAGAATCCAAGTCGTTATGAGACAGACATTTTTCTGTATATATATAAAATCAATAATATGTAAATAATGGTATATTATAAAATGATTTTGAACCTGATAAATTCCAATAAGGAGTAAAATGACAAAGAAAATATTAGCAACTTCCACACAAATTTCAATAGTATACAGGCAGGTATTTTGAGTTTTGTGAATCCTGCTAGTCTCATCAAATCCATAGGCTATCCAACCAATTGAAATAATTATCATGAGCTATTATAAAAATGAATCCTACATTATATGGCAGTTAGAATCACTTAAAAATTATAGAATAAATATATAATACCAGCTGCAAATATCCAATGATTTTTGATCCTGTAATAACATTACAAGAACCAAAACAGCAAGTTTGTTCTTCAACCATGTCGAATTATACAATAACAAATTCTAATTTGTTAACAGGAAACACTATACTGATATGTAAATGAATGTGGTTATTGATTGTGAGCAGAAATGACTCAACTTTGTAATACATCATATATACTTTGTATTTTAATTTATCTTCATAAATACATTACAAAATTCAAAAAAACAGGCTTCAATAATCATCCATCATCATAACCAATATGTTTTAACTCATCTGAACTTCAACTTGCATAACCTTGGTATATACATCACTAGTCATAAAATAAGGAACCATACCACAATAAGTAACAATGGCTTTAGCCTTCGCTTTTACATCATTAATAAACTGCTCACAACTACCACCAGAAGAATCAGAGATTAAACTAGCTTTTCTCTCAGCTCTTAATCTTTTATACTTGACATGTAATGCTGTCATTGCTGCAACAATTAACTCGGGAATATTTGTTCGAATCTCATCTGCAAATGAATGAAAATCTCCAACACATTTATCCACGTCATCAGAACTCAATGGAATTACTCTCAACTTTTCAAGGATCTGTATATACAAAACAAGAAAATATTTATAATTGTTAGTTGGAAAAATAATTAAACTTTTTTTGCTTACAATTAGAGCAGTGTCATAACGTTCTCCATAATATTCATCAAAAAATGTCATAAAGTCGACCAAAGTATAAAAAGTGCCTGCCAACTGTTTATCCAAATTTGATGGCTGTTGACGCTGATATCTTTCAGCTAGTAAGATGGCTAATCTTTCAACTCTTTGACGTGGTGAATCTGGTAATGGCATTTCAGTCAAATGCTATTGAATAGAAAAAGAAATTAATAATAAAATATATAATAAAATATCTCGTCTCACTCAACTTACCCTTGCAATAAGTCTACATAAAACTTGTAGGGCTTTTTCTGATTTTCCACTCAAATCATAAAGTGTAACTGCATCTTCAAGAAATCCATTAGTTTCTGATTCTCCAGCACAATATAATATCTAATATAGAAGAAAATGCTTATCATTAAAAATCATCTGCAAACATATTTAAAAAATATACTTACAATTGGTTGAACATCAATTCCCATTGTTTCTAAAACTCCAGGTGTTCGACATCCATCAAAATTAATAGCTCCAAAAAATAACTCAAAATCTTTACTCTCCAAAACCAATTCAGATACACAAACTGAAAATAAATCTACAGCTTCACTTGGTTCTCTCAAATTTCTTAAAAAGTATAAATAATTTAAAGCGTCTCGAGCATGAGATCCTTGAAGTGCTTTAGCCCAATCGAAGATTAAAGAGCAAAAATTAAGTTTCTTAATTCCAGGTGGATCATTTTCATTACTAGATAATAAAGAAGCTTTGACTGATGACGTAATGAGTAAACCACTTTCAAGTAAACAAATGCCAATATGTATTCCATGTGGTCGAAGTCCATCAACTCGAGACATAAATTCAATGGCAGCTTCAAATTGTCCAGTTAGTAACAAAGCTTGAGTATACACATAAGGTTGACGAAATGCTTCAAAATGAACTTCACCATATTTCTCCAAGATTAAAGATTGAAAGGAAGAATATGATAAAAAGTCTGTTGAATACAAATTATCAGATGAATCACGGATCTGTGATAATTTAAGCCAAAGATAGTCATCTAATCTATTGGCTACATCAGGATGATCATCTCCTACATCACATGCTCCTAAAATGCAGTAGACGACTCTGAAAGAACAAGACAAGAATAATGTTGTTATAAATATACAGATTATGAGTACACTTTTGCTAGGTGTTACGTCATCTCTATTATTGTTAGTTTACAAACTGATCTATAATAAGATGCAAAATATGACGTAACACCTCACAAAATGTTCTCATAAATTAGGTTCAAAACTAACATTACTTGATGAATATTTTCAACAAGCAGAATAGCTCAACATGGAAGAGCGTTAGGCTCATGCCCTAAAGGTTCGTGGATCGAGACCACGTTCTGCTTAAAATCTTTTTTGATATTTTTAACTTACTTTTTGAAAACATCTCGACTACTTGTTTTAAGTACTCTACGATACTCAAGTCTAATTTTGCTTTCATTCTCATTTGATAAGGCAACACCACCACTTTGTTCATACTCTTGAAGAACTTTACTAAATTCTTGATTGCCTACAACATCTTTCATATATTTGGTAGCTTCAGCATATTTCCCAGCTCGTAAGCACACATAAACAACAGCCCATACTGGTCCTAAAATGTAAATCAAAAAGTTCATGTTAAGAAAGACCAATGAGACTGTGTAACAATTTTAACAATATCAAGCTATAACTAACCAATGTCTCCAGCACCAATATCTAATCCTGGACAAGAATTTAAGCCTTTTAGTCCAATGTAACTTTTGACCATTGGAATAATAGCTGGAATACCGCCTATCAAGAGAGAGAAATAATATTAGGCAAACAAATAAACTTGAGAAAAAAATTATATTGGTATTTTCTTTTTACCCAATTTACTCTGAGCGAGGTTAGACCATACATCATTTTGAATTTTAGCAAAATAAGACTTTTCCAAATATTTTCTAGCTCGACTGATTTGTGACTTAACAAAAGAAGATGAACTACGTTTTTCCATTGGTGATGATGAACGAGAACTGTCGAAATGTCCAGTAGAACTTGATAGCAAATGAACAACACAAGACCATAGTTCTTGAAGATTCTATAATTTAAAAAATTATGAGAAGTCGTTATTATAAAATCAATCAGTAGTACTCAGTACTCTAGTACTTACCCTATCTCCTGAATTTTTAGCAGCCAACTCAAACTTTTCATATAAATTAGGTCTCACACTATTTCTGATGACAGCTTGATTGTATTGATTTACTTCCGAAGTATAAGTAACTTCAGTACTACTTAAAATTGCTGATGTATCTACTCTAGCTCTTGGTGCAATTTCCTGGATAAATAAATGTCAACAAGTATTTAAAAATTAATCTAGTAAGTACAAAGTAGTAAGTATATTAACTATACCTCAACATCTATTCCTTTGAGTGAACTTAATGAAGCCATAATTTTCTCTTTTTCCATTCTCCAGTCATCATCTAAACTTTCCAAAATTGAATCTTCAATCTCTTGTGTCAATTGAGTTGATGAGTGATCAATGACAGCACAAAGTGCATTAGCTCTTTCACTTCGAAGAAAACCTTCAATATCTGTCTCAACAATTCCATCTTGCTCAACAACAGGAACACCAGCTCCTCCCATTAACAATGAATCCAATGGCTGACTCAATCGACTAATGTCAACTCCACGAGAGCCAAGAAAAACAGAACTATTTACAATAATTAAAAACAATTAGTATATAAACTACAATAAAAATGTTAATAAGTACTACAAAAACTCACGCTTTATATTCTGCATCAGGTTTAAGTCCACTTGCAACAGTTCTATCAAGTAAAGCTTGTCCAGCTTGAATTACTTGACGTAAATTACGATGAATTCTTGGAAGTTCACGAGTGGCATCAATTTCAGCTGTTAATTGCTCTGCTGCTTGCAATAATTCTCCAAAACCGGTATTGTCAGCCATTATTTTATCAATTTCAACTGACAATTGATAACTATTTCACTTTTTACACTATTTTTCTAATTGAGAATTACTTTTTTGGACTAAATTGAATTAATTAAGTTGAAACATTTATTATTTAATTATGAAAAATTATCAAATTCTAATTTTTTTGAGCTTTTTTTACTTTTTCCGTGTGCTGAAACATTACGCGCCCAAAGCCGACTTTTGACTTTGGTGGTGGCAGCAGCTGCAACTTTTAGAATAGAAGCTTTTTTCTTTGTTGCTCTACATGAAACTGTATGAAATTGATCAACTCAAAAATCAATAATAACATTAACAAAATGTCACTCATAAATGTCATGTTACATCAAAACACTTTAATGCTATTACAGATGACAACATGAATTATTACTTAATGATTACCAAAATAAATATTCATCATTCTGGATTCAACACCATAAGAAAATGGCCACCACCATAAAATCATTTGTGTGGACTTCAACATTATTTCTTGGCTGGAGTTTTGGTTACCTTCTTCTAAAGCCATGGGGTCAACCAAAATTTAATTCTTGGTGTAATCGCTACATTTTATATTCTATTAGCTTCACAAGTATAACAATAGTTATATCTATTAATTTCTTTTTGACTTCTTCAAAAGTAAATTCATCATCACTATCAAATTTTACTAGTAGTAAGAATAAAAGCATTTGTGATAAGAGCTTAGATCTCAACCAAATAATTAGATCAGCCACATTTGCTTTGGAGCATGCTATCACAGTCATACTAAAATTGTTATTTATAATCAATGCAAAGGAGATTGCTAATTTACTTAGCATTTCTTATATAACTTACAAAACCAAAGAATTTTATTTGAAGCAATCAACAACATTCGTAATCTTGTTTTCATTCCTATGCTGTTTTGCACTTACAACTTTTTATAGTTTGGTAATAACTGGAGCAGCAATTAACAACTCTTTGCTTGCTTCATGGATTGGTAGTACTATTGTTGCTAAAATTTTAATTGGATTTTTTGACGTGCTTAGTATTGTCTTGAGTATTTCTGTCTCATCTTCTCTAATTATGATTGTTAATGAATGTCTACTTTGGAAATGTGAGAATTTTTGTCAACAACTTCAACAAGCTTTGCTTAGAAATGGTGATGTTGGCCAGCAACAACTCTTATTAGATTTTGAAAATTTTCAAAAAATTGAACAACATTCCAATCTGCTAAAAAGATTTGAAGAAATTCAAGAAATGTATCGACGCTTTGATAAAGTTTTTGGACCATTGCTTCTTTTTGTTATTGGAAGCTCAACTTTATCATTTGTAAATTCTGTTTATTATATGCTGTTTGCCAAAATTCCCAAGTTGAAAATTACATCGGCTGTGGAGCTTCTCTGTCAAATTGCTATTTTCTACTTGATCGAAATTGGGCATAACAGTTCCTTAGCCGTGAGTGCATATATGTAAAAATTATTAATGATAACAAAATAACTCGCTAATTCATTACGATTTTAGATGAAACAATTGAAAGAAGTCATTTACACTGCAATGCAAACTCAAGAAAACAAAAGAGGTTTAATGGTTAAAAAAGTAGCAAAAATATTTCTCAAATGGAATTGGAATTTAACAGCTTGCGGTTTATTTAACGTTGATCGGTCACTTATTTCTGGTGTAAGTAAATAATAAATCACTCGGATCAAGTTTCAAAAATAAAAATGTTTTCTTTTATCATAGATTTTCCAAACCATATTGGGATATGCAGTCATTTTAATTCAATTACAAATGTCCTTTACTTCAAAAGAACAGTAAAATATATAAATTCTGAGCATGAAAGCCGGATTGTAGAAATTTTTGATTATATAGTCAAAATGCAAGGATTATAGAATAGTAGAATAACTATTGTAGTCAAAATGTGTCTTTAGTAATTTTAGTCAACTATTTAATTCTTGTTTTGAATGTATTTACCAATTGACAATGCAATAAACATTTCAGTTCACAATTTCAAAATATGTATGTAAGTGTCCTTCTTCAGTCTAATTTAATTGCCAACAATACTGTAATAGTATTATCCAACAAAATTGATAATAGAGTTAGAGCTGTATTCCTTTGTAACTTATATAACCTTCCAACTTCAATTCCAAAAGGTTTCCAGCTTTGCACTATTTTCACCTTCTTATTGATGTAAGCACCATGAGCTGGCAAGATTTTATTAAGGAGACAACTTTTTTCATGAATTTTACCACTAACTGGATAAAAGTTAACTTGAAGCAAATACAAAGTTAACGTAAATACTGGAACACAACTGTAACAATATATTGGTAATTTTTGTGGAAGCTTAATTGTTCCAACATTTCCAATAATTGTTAAAGTACCTACAAGAAACATAATGTTTCCTGTCAAATACCAATTGAAAAGAGAATTGTAGATTCCATTGAGTAATCTTAGTTGTTGATAGATTTTATTGAGTTGACGCAATTCTTTAACTGATTTGAAGATTGAAAGATTAGCTCTGAAATAAAATATTATTTGATAACAGTTATTTCAAAAAGGTTTTATTATCTTATAGGTATTTAATTCTTACCTAAACTCTTGAATCCAGACTACTGTTCCAAAACTATACCATATCATGTAGTAAGAACATAAAAGTCCAATCAGCCAGTTTTTAAAAATTGTATAGAGTTCATACAGCAAAAATAGAATAAAAACTGAAATAATTTGGTACTTTTCTGGCAGTGCAGAGTAATAGTAATGAGGGTAATCAGATAGAAATGAAAATATAATTGCAATGGACAACGTACAGAAACAAGCTCCATTGAATGCACATTTGGTAAGATATCGAAGAATTCTCATGTTTTCTTCATATTTCTCACTGACCCATATTCCTGAAAGATATTACATTGATGAAAGTAGGAAATTAATTTAAGGAAGGAATTTAAAATACTTACTCTGCAATTTTTTGTTGAGTTTCTCCTGTTCATTGAGCCAATATGTAATTTGTCTACTCCATCGAAGATGTAATAAACTCATAATACTTGTTACAATATAACTTCCAAGAAAACAAAGTTGGAAAATTAATTTGAGAGCATCAGGTTTTGCTTGACTCAAAGATTGATAGAGACGTACGATGTTATAAATAGCGTATAAAGTTGGATCAAGATAATTTAAAAATCTTGCTATATATAGAACCTTTGAGTATTTTAGTGTAAATTTTTGTAGATTTGTATCCCATGCAAATGGAACTAATAAAAATTTTCTTGATAACCGTAAAATTAATAATACGCCTTCATCCATTTTCAAAGTCGCTACTAAAGACTCGTTGTCGTTAGTGTGTTCAACATTTCTATACTTATGAAAATCAATAGGATTTCACCACATGAAGTGTCAGACGCCCAAAACATTACAAAGGTAGTCATTTCTTTGAATTTGTGTTAACAAAATTAAATTATTTATGCTGACAATGATATACAATGTGAAGTAGATAGGACAGTTGACGCAAGCAATTTTTTTTATGTTTTATTATATGAATAAATAATATAATATTGGAATTAGAATACTTAGAATAAAACTTTTAGTAAGTATCAATTTATTGCTAACAATACTGTAATAGTATGATCCAATGTAATAGATAGTATAGTTAGAGCTGTACCCCTTTGAAGCTTATATAAATTTCCAACTTCAATTCCTAAGGGTTTCCAACTTTGCACTAATTTCATCTTCTTATTGACGTAAGCACCATGAGCTGGCAAGATTTTATTAAGGAGACAACTTTTCTCATGAATTTTACCACTTACTGGATAAAAACTAACTTGAAGCAAATACATAGTAAAAGTAAATACTGGAAAACAACTATAAGTATATAATGGTAATTTGTGTGCAAGCCTAACCGTTCCAACGTTTCCTACAATTGTTAGCATTCCAACAAGAAATGTTGTGTTAGCCGTCATATACCATTTGAAAACTGAGTTATAAATTCCATTTAGTAGTCTTAGTTGTTGAAAAATTTTATGCAGTTGTTTCAATTCTTTAGCAGAGTTGCAGATAGAAAGTTTAACTCTATAAAAAAGAAATTTATAGTACATATAGCTACAAATTTATTTTATTAAAAATTTTCTTATATGTATACGCACCTAAGCTTTTTAATCCAGACTACTGTTCCAAAACTATACCATAGCATGTAGTAAGAACACAAGATTCCATTAAGCCAGCTCTTAAAAATTGCCTGTACTTCGTAAATCAAAAATAAAATAAACACTGGCATAATTTGGTATGTTTCTGGTAATGCAGAGTAGTAGTAATGAGGATAATCAGATAGAAGTATAAAGATGATACCAAGTGACAAGGTACAGAAATAAGCACCATTTAGTCCAGATTTGATTAAAAGTCGAACAATTCTCATATTTCTTGTGTACGTCTCATTTGGCCAAATTCCTGAAAGACAAGAAAGATAAAAGTATATTTTATATCTATTAAACTGATGAAGCAACGACCTTACTTTGTAATTTTCTGTTGAATTTCTCTTGTTCATTGAGCCAATATGTAATTTGTCTACTCGATCGAAGATGTAATAAACTCATAATACTTGTTACGATGTAGCTTCCAAGAAAACAAAGTTGGAAAATTAATTTGAGAGGATCATGCAAAGCCTGACTCAAAGTTTGACAAAGACGAATAATGTTATAAATAGCGTATAAAGTTGGATCAAGATAATTTAAAAATCTTGCTATATATAGAACCTTTGAGTTTTGTAGTGTAAATTTTTGTAGATTTTTATCCCATGCAAATGGAACTATTAAAAATTTTCTTGATAACCGGAAAATTAATCCAGCTCCTTCCATTTTGCCTAATTTAAATTAAACACTGAAAAGCAGGAATCAGTAACATTTTTGTTTCCGTCATATAGTTACATATTTCGCAATATAAATGGTGCCAGATAACTAAACATCAAAAGGGCAGTCAACGACTGTCAGTCATCACTTTTACTCAAGATTTGTTAACTAAATTAAATATTATGTAAGTATAAAGTTATAAGTTGGGATTATTATACCTTTAGAACAAGTAAATTTATTGATTGCATGAATACATATATATATCTGATTAGAATTCCATTATGGATTAACGATGCCAATATTGTAATCTAGAATTTGCTTTCTAGCTTGAATAACAACATAAAGGAAGTAAATTGTTAATGGTAAACATGCCAAAATTACAATTGCAACCACTCCCAAATTATACACGAAAAAAATTATACTCAAGATAGCCAAATACACTATACAAGGTATCTGAAACATGATCCATGCCATAACCAAGGAAGGCTTTCTCTACATCAAAAATGAAACACAATTCATTCAATGGCATACATAAGATTAATGATATTGGCCAACCTTGCTAATTCCATTGATGAGTAAAATAGCCATGATAAAGCTAAGAAGGCTCATAGTAAGGCTAATTCCACTTAGAGTCTTTTGTGCATCTGTTATTTTAAAAAGGTTGAAATTATGAATTGATTACATTCTGTTAAAATAGTGGAATTATAATTATTGATATACCAAAGTTGTAAGAATCATAATAATCAATACTAGTCAGTCTCTCAATTTTATGAAGTTGATAACTATCTTGGCCAATACTAATTATAGCAGAAAGCTGCATATCAATTTGAGTTAAAAGAAAACAATCACAATGCTAAAGAGTATTTTTAAGAAATTTAATTTTTTAGAAGAAATACCAATTGAATAACTCCAATGATAATTGAGCCAGTGAGTACATCACAACAGCCACAACAACATTTTCGTATTTTGCGAGTATTATCGCCCATGTTGGACAGAGCAACAACTTTTATCTAATGAAACAAATTAATGTGTTACGAAAATCAATTGATTTAGTTTTCTTCGGTTTTCCTTTCTAAAATTCCAACTACTTATTACAATTATTATACAATTCTACAATGGCGAAACAATTAACATCTATACATCCTCTTCTCTGCTAGTATGATACTAATACTACTCGTATGTCGTAAAATTATTTCTAGACTAATGAACCATTATATGACCTGAAATGACAATATTATGCACGTGAACAATGTAATCTCAATACTTTTTCAGGAGCACAATGTAATTTTATTAGAATCCCACAACATGAATTAATTAGGCAAGTATTATTCTATGCAGAACAGCATGTACATATTTCATAGAAATATAAAAGATGGGAGAGATGACTAACATTAAATTATGGATCAACAACTCCACTGTTGGGATTATTATACTCTAGAATTTGTTTTCTAGCTTGAGTCACAACATAAATGAAATAAATAGTTAATGGTAAAGCCAACAAAAATCCAATTGCAAGTGGCATTGCATCATTTACAAATAAAATAATACTCATCGCAAATAGCAAGACTACAAATGGTATTTGAAAAACAATCCAGAACATAATCATAGAAGTATTTCTCTATATTGAGCAAAGAGACAAATTATTAGCTATGCTATAAATGTCAATTAAAGTTGAGTTACCTTGCGAATCCCAATAATAAGGATAATGGCCATTATTAATTCAAGAATACTGACACACAGTGCAGCAATACTTTGATTTCTCAGTGATTCTGTGAAAAATGTTAAATAGCAGTTAAATATATAAATAAAAGTTTGTGTTATATTTAAATCTTACGATAATAGGAAACATAATAATAAGCATCCCATTCTGCCAAAACACGAGAAAGTTCATAAGTGTCTTGAGCAATTCCATAAATTGCGGAAATCTAGGGAAAATTGTAATGTAAAAATGTCATGTAGAGAGAGAGAGAGATTATTTGTTTAGTACCAAATGGAGAATTCCAATGATAATTGATCCAGTAATTACATCACAACAACCACAACAGCATTTTCGCTCCTTACGAATATAACTATTGTCACCCATCTTGAATGTTGACTAGTAAAATTAGGAAACTTTTAATTTTGATATAAAAGAACAAGTGAAACTGTAGCTTGTCGATTGAATATTATTATGGTTATGTGCAAACAAGGAAAACTGTTCTTCAACTTATTTGTTATTAAATTGGATATAGTTTGTAAAAGTTGTGAATTCAATTATGAAAAATATTGTTATTGGATTTCTGTAGAAAAGATTGCGGTTGTGACAGTAGATTATATAAATGTAAATAAGGTGCTTTGAACTCTGAGATTGTTTTTAGAATTTTACCCACAATGATCCATAGAAATGCGGATTTTTTTGTACTAAAATATGTAGTTCATTTTTACAGGTTATTATCAATAATATGCCAATAATTAAGTGCGTTTGTAATCAATTTTTATTTTTCAATACTGTAATATTGTCTTTCAAATTAAAATCACAATTCAATTTATTCTGTGCTTTTGTATGGAAATAATGAAAAAATTAAACTGCTACTGCATCATCATCAGTAATTTTACTATTTTCCTCTTGAATTAGTTTTCTAGCACTAACCACAACATAGAGGAAAAAAATATAAAATACCAACTCTATTATTAATTCAATTTGGCTGTACAGTGAATGAATTTTTGGTTCGTATACTAAAGCAAATATAATAAAAGAAAATAAGATAAGTGTACAAAGAATCTGAGTAACAATCCATGTTGTAATCATGCATATATTTCTCTGTAATGGACAAATAATAAAATATCAAACCTAATCAAATAGTTTATACTTTTAGTAAATTAAAGTACGAAACCTTCAGAAGCCCAACAATTAGCATAACAGCAGTTATTAAGAGAAAAATTTTGAAACAAATCCCAGCAATATTTATAATTCTTAGTTTGTTGTAATCTTAGAAGCATAAAAATACAAACAAAATATCTATATTAGTCTTTTTTGTTTCTTCTAAATAATAATAATAATTTAATACCATCATCGTCAATTTCAAGTTCATATGCACTAGAACTGGTCTCATAAATTCCATAAATTGCCGAAATCTAATAAAGTTGTTGAAATAGTAAAAATGCTTTTAGTTACATAGATTCTTGTTTTCTAGTACCAACTCCAAAACTCCAATTAAGTATGATGCACTAATTGTTTTCTCCATGCTTAGGTTCAAATTAACTTATGTTGATAAAAATTGTTGTGCAAAGTTGTCAAAAAGTTTTTACAAATGAAACTATGAAACTGCATATAGGAAAAAAAATAATTTTTGATGCGTAAAGCAGGAAAACATTTATTTGTTATTTGGCTTCTAGAATTCCAAGTATAATTTAAGTCAGCAGCTTGGATTTTTTACTGAAATGACGAAACAAAATTGCTTGATTGCTAAAAGAGCAGACTGGAAATGAAACCAGAATAATACATCTTTTCTACAATCTCTAAATTACATCATGTAAAGTTTTGAAGAAGCTGGATGACAACTTGTTGGGATTCTCTGAATTAATTAAGATATTATATATTATAATAATGCGTACGGATTCAAGTGGATACCAACAAGTGGTTCTGTCTGATAACTACAATATATAAGTATAACGTCATCAAGTAGTTATTCGCTTTACTTTAGTCATTAAATGATATGAAAATACATGACATAAGTATATGCCAAATGTAACAAAACAACAATCCTCTCAGAGAGTTTAACTTAAAAAACATGATTATAATATACTTTCATAGTGCTACATTAATTTGTATAGAACATGAAAACAAAAATGGTCACCTCAAGTACTGTCATTGCATCACTTTATTTTTCTTATGGGTATTAAGTATAAAAACTGAAAGAGGTTTACTGGAAATCATTCACTTTTCATTTGTAAGTTGCACTAAACATAAATTTATCGTTTAAAGCTAACTACTAAAATGGCCGTTCCAATAAGCGTTATAGCCGCTGTAGCATTATTAGTTTTCTCTAATTATGTAGCTGCAAAGCCAATGGAAGCTAATGTTAAAATTACTCCAGGTAAGTTTTTGATTATTAATTTTAATTTGCAAACTCAAATTTCATAGTTATTGCACTCTGTAGTTTCAGTGGAAAGAGTCTATTTGGAGGGTCCTAGAGGAGATTTTTCAAGTCCAAATTATCCATCAAACTATCCACTAAATACAGTAGTGGAATACTTTATTGAAGTGGAAGAAGGATTTCAAATTAGTGTAGGATTTAATGAATTTAGAACAGAACACAGTTATGACTTCGTCGAGGTAAGCAAATAAACCAAAAACTTTTGTAACTTACAATATTCAATCAATAATAATATTAAATTTTGTAATATTTAATAAAAGATTAGAGATGGTAATTCCGGTAGTGGTAGGTTAATTGGAAGATACTCTGGCAGTCAATCAAATTTGAGAGCTGTGTCAACTGAAAATACTCTTTATATCAAATTCAATTCAGACTACAGCCAAACATTTTCTGGATTCCATGCTTCATATGGTAATTTCTTAAAACATGAATCACTATCTCAAATTCTTATCAATGGTATAACTTACATTTGATCTTATAGAGGCTATTAAAGCCGTTTCTGGCAACAGTGGTGTTGTGTCAAGCCCAAATTTTCCAGAGTCATATCCAAATAATGCTGATGTTTCTTATCTCATTGAACTTCAGCCTGCTGGAAGTACTTTGTTATTATTTAATGAATTCAGCACTTCACCAAATGATAAATTGAGAGTTTATGACGGTCCAAGTGAAAACAGTCCTCTTTTGGCAACATTTGAAGGCAACGAAAGACCAGAAGCTATTACATCTAGTCAAAGATATATTCGTCTTCATTTTACTTCAGATTCTTCTGGTAGTAGTAAAGGGTTTAGTGCCTTTTTTAGTAAGTTATTACTCTCAACCATTATAATAAAATATAGAATAACTATAATGAAGCTAATTTACATTCTCAATTTCTACAGTCAAGACTGGAAATGTAACAGACTTGGGTCAATCAAGTGGAGTAATTACAAGTCCCAATTATCCTAATAATTATGGCTATAGTGAAGTTTATGTTGATGTATTGCGCAATCCTGGAGGAAAATCTTTGTTTATTGGATTTAATTCTTTCAACACTGAAGAAAGATATGATTTTGTTTGGGTATGAAAAACTACTCAATACTAAGTTTTAATTATATGCATGATTTTAAAATATACATTTCTTATAACAGATAACTGATGGCTCACAAAATACACAAATCTTGTCACACAGTGGAGCTGTTGTACCATCGTCAATTGTCACATCTAGCTCTCACACATATTTTCAATTTACTAGTGACACTACCGTAACTCGCTCAGGCTTTGAAGCTATTTACCGTGAGTGTTAATCATAAACTAATTTGAAGTCATGATTTTATATATTATAATACTTTATTATTACTCCAGAGTTTGCTGATGTTGTCTCACTTGATGTACCAAATGGAGAAATTTCATCACCAAATTATCCCGGAAATTATAGATATGGAAGAAATTTTGTCATTGAAGTTCCTGGTCGTAGTTCCAAAGTTCTATTGACATTTGATGAATTTAATCTTGGAGCAAATAGAAAAGATTACATTGAGGTTCACGATGGTCCTACTGCTGATTCACCAATTATTGGACGATTTAATGGAAATCGTGCTCCAGCTCCAATTTTAACAAGTGGAAATCAAGTATATGTTAACTTTGTGAGAAGAGGAAATGGACGTAGATTTCATGCTACTTTCTCATCAGTATACTCTGAATCTGAATAAAAATTTGTCAATTCTTGTTTTCATACAGATTGTGATACTAATAATAAAAACTTTGATAATAATGTAAAAAACCTATGAAATTTTTCTCGCTTGTCATTGCTAAATTGTTGCTAACGAATCAATTGCAATAATAATTTTGAACTCATCAACAACATCTCCAATCACGCTTGAGCATAATCAAACTCAAGTTACCAAACTTGCAAAATAGAAAGATGCAGAAAAATTCTAAAATTTTCTTAGGAATTTTGTTGACAACTATCATCACTATTTTCTTGTATTATAGCACAATTTCACCATCTCATAAAAAGTTATTTTTTAAGGTAAAATTAAGTTCGAAGCTCAAAATCAAGTTGCCTTCACCTTCAGCAACTCTTTGGGAATTTGTACAAACTTCACCATCTTTAAATAAAAATTTACTTGTTGATACTGAAGCTTGCAAGATAATTAAATTGGATCCATTTCATGAAGATGTGAAGCCATATTTTAGAAAAAATAATCAACCTTTAAAGTGTCCTCCATCAATAGTTTCAATTGTTAACAATAATGCATTTATAAATTACACGGTGGCCAAGAAATACTTAAAGAAAGACAACTCAACTGATGATCCTGAATGCTGTTATAGAGAGATTACCAGAGTTGTACCAAATCCATATCACTATTCTAGGAAAGCTGATTCTATGATTGATATTTCTCCATGTTACCAACTTGAAGATTCTTCTAAAGGAACAAAAATTAATGAATCATTTATTAAAATTGAGTGTAGAAATATTAAAGATGTCAGAGCTGCTGGAAATTTTCATGCATTAGTACAGTCATCAGATTTACATTCTAACAATAATACTAAAACTAAAATATTAGCTTGGAAAAATATTTCTATTGATAAAAGACCACCAAGTATTTTAATTATTGGAATTGACTCAATCTCAAGATTACATTTCATGCGTTCATTACCTAAAACACAAGACTTTCTTTTAAAGAATAATTTTGTTGATATGAAAGGATACACAAAAGTAGGCGACAATACATTTCCAAATGTTTTAGCAAGTATGGCAGGATTAGCTGAAGTAGATCATAAATTTGAACCATGTTGGGCAAATAGATCCAACGTTTTTGACAATTGCTCATTTATCTGGAAGAATTTTAGTAGAGTTAACTACATTACAGCATTTCTAGAAGATCATCCTTCAATTGCCATTTTCAATTATTTAAAACCTGGCTTTGCTATTCAACCTACTGATTATTATTTCAGACCTCTAATGATTGCTCTTAGTAAACATAGAAGTAGTAATCACATTGGTGGAATTCCATGTCTTGGTGGAAAAGGATTAACTGATTTTATGAATGATTATATCAAAGATTTTGTGTTAAAAGTTGGAAGTGTAGCTCCATATTTTCATTTCTCATGGACAACAACAATTGGTCATGATTATTTTAATGAGTTACAAACTGTTGATGATTCATATCTCAATCTTTTTAAAATTATACTTGAGCAAAAGTCTGCAAGTAACACTGTCATTATTTTTCTAAGTGATCATGGTAAACGTATTGGTTCATTTAGAAGAACATTTATGGGATATTATGAAGTCAATTTACCTTTTGTTTACATCAGACTACCACAAAGTAACAAATATTCTCAATGGAGAAAAAACCTTGTGAAAAATAGCGAGAGATTAACAACACCTCTTGATCTTCATGCCTCTCTTGTAGATATTTTACAATTGGCATCATCAAATAGAAATACTAACAAGAAATTATTAGATGGGGTACACTCATTCTTTCAGCCTCCAATTGATGGTCGTACTTGTGAAAATTCTCATATTCCACAAAAATATTGTATGTGTGGAGTAACACCTTCTCTTTTCACAGAAACTGATTTATCACTTCAATTAAGTGACATGATTGTTAATAAAGTAAATTCAGTATTGAGCTCTGAAATTCAATTAGAAAATTGTGTGAAATTGAAATTCTCTAAATTTTTATATGGAAGGAATCTTGGTAAAGGTGAAGTATGGAATCAACATGGAAAATTTGAAGAGTATAATGATTATTTGATTGCTATTGAAGTTGAGCCAAGTAGAGGAGTTTTAGAAGCAAAGATACGAGATTTTATTAGCAATGGTACTAAAACAATTAGTGGTGAAGTAACAAGAGTTGATAGCTATAAAGGACAAAGTGAATGTATTGATGATTTCTTTTTGAGAAATTATTGTTATTGTAAAACTGTATTTGAAAAAGTCAACGCTAAGAAAAAAGCTGATGAAGATCGAAGAAAACGTTTAAAAGCATTGATGGAAATTAAAGAAGACGAGATAAGGAAAGAATTAAAATTGGCTAAGAAGACTACAAAGATGCATTTGACGACTACAGCAGCAAATAGTGTTACATTACGTAATGTTCGTGATGCTAAAGAATCACATAATTTAATATGAGTTGTATCAGTTAAAAATTTGTTTGTAAAAAAAGTTGTATGTACTTTTACTGATTCACTGTTGAAGAATATTGTTGAGTGATAAAAGTATAAATAAAAGTAATACGTCATTATTAGCATGTGAATCATGAATCTCATGATGAGACTCTATACATATTACAACTTATTGACTCATTCATAATGTGTTATAATATGCATTACATTACATTTAGATTCTAAAGCTCTAAAATGTGAATGAGGCAAGCTGAGACGATGTGTAATATGTGCGTTCTGTTGATTACAGTTTTACTGTTCACAGTGTGATATATTTCTGTGAGACAAAAATGTAATAAAAAAATTAGTGCTAATATAATAATAGCATGAGTCAAATCATAGAATTAATTATAATTCGCTGCTTTAAGCATATATATTCACTCGCTTCATTCTTTAATGATTCATGATATTGGTCACTTCAAAAATGTGAATGAGGCAAAATGAGACGGTGTGTAATAAGTGCGTTGATTAGTTGATTCGCTAGTTGTTGATGTCCTGCTTGGAAAAAATTTCTAAAAAAAACTACTAAAAATTAAATTTTCTAGACTCTCTTTCATCTTTCTGTCTTTCCACAATGAGCCTTTTAGATATCAGTAATTTATAGCATCACTTGATGATTAAAATAATTCTAAGAAACCCATTAATAGCCATCATGAACTTTGATTTTTTGTACCCTTTCTAATTGTCATACGACATAATACGATAATATCTAATCATCATAACTTTTTCATAGCGTCTCTATATAAAGACGTAAATAATATTATATATTTTTGATATTACAGTAGTGGCTCCAGAGTTCTGTTTTTGACTTTTACATATGGAAGTAAGTTATATCTTGATTTTAGATATCTAAACGTTCTTATTGTAAATAGTAGTCAACTCAGCAATATTTATAAACTTTTGTGACTACACTACTACTTAATACTATGCACTATAGAAAGATATATTATCTCACATTCTTTTATGGCCAAGTTATATAGTGTAACTCGACCAAATTTCTTATAGCATCAACTTTGCTCAAGAAAGTTGCTTGTTTACATAACATACAGAAAAAGAGACCACACAATTCTAAGAAGATGAAAATTAATACCGAATACCGATAGTGACGTTTCTTTAGAGCAAAGTGTACTCGAGTATCAAGTTGAAGAATATGAGACTCAGCATCTGCATCCAGAACTCATGTGAATATGAGATGACGTAGTGTTTATGACTCATTTTGTCAACTTGTGATATTCTTACTCTACTTGACTCTCTTCCTGAAGTTTAGTTTAAGACATTAGTTTCTTCTGTGCACAACCAAATAATAATTGGTAAATCCTGCTCTCATCTTTTGAGTTTTCAAGTTTTTCTTTTAATTAACAATCTACAAGTCTAAAATATTTGAACTTGTGTGTTAGTGTTAGCAAGTGTTCAATAAAAATGGACATACTTGTGGTAAACGAAGAGTTGTTGGCGAATGAGAGAAATCGTCAACGAAGAAGGTAATTTGAGCAATTTTTTCATTTAGCATTATACTTCCAATGAGGTTTGAGTTGAGAACTTGATATGATTTGTTTCTTGTCATTCAATGTCAACAGGTGTATTTGTCGTGTCCTACTGATTTTGTTAGTATGCATTTTACTTGGAATTCTTGGTGCTGGAATTGTTTTTGGTGTTCTCTACTTCCAAGTAGTAACAACAACATGTGTAGAAGACATTTGTCGAGCGGAGGCTCGTGATATTAGGATGATGATGGACAAAAGTGTTGACCAACCTTGCCATAACTTTTATAAGGTGAGTGTAAGCTTACATATATTATAGTGGTTACTCGACTTATAATAATAATTTGACTCCTTTTGTGTTACAGTTTGCCTGTGGTGATTGGATGAAAGCCATGAAGCAAAAGTACAATCGGACTTTTAGTGTGGCTGAGTCTATTGAAGCTACAGTTGATGCTTACGCTCTTGGTAATAAAACTATAAAGATTTGGCAAATTTTACATAATAAAGAGAATGTCAATTATATAGTACTCTGTTTTTTTCTGTTTCAGAAATTTTGACTGGAAATTACACCAACCTGAAAGTCCCAAAGTCAGTTAAAATGGCTCAGGTATATTTCAACTCCTGCAAGAGTCATATGGAAAGTAAGAGTCAAAAAGTTCTAAGTAAAAAATTTATGCTTATGATGTAATTTTTGCTTTATGCCACTCTTTAGGCAATAAAACTGACCTAAAGTCAATTAGAGAAACTATAGGAAATTATTTGAATGACTCGGATAATGACTGGACATTGGCCCTTGGGAAAATCAGAAGAGAATTAAATGGAAACTATTTATTTAGTCTGACTGTTGTTTATGATGACCATAATAACAAAACGCTGCCACTATTAAAACTTGGAATGCCAGATGTACTAACACTCAAGGAACTTGATCAAATTGAAAAGATTTTTAAATTGGTGTATCCAAATGAAAATGCAAGAGAAGTCACTGTAGCTGTATTGGAGTTTCAGCAAGATTTAATCAATAAGGTAAGATTTACAAAAGCAATGCATTACTAAATAATATTTTAACTATTAATATGATGAATGACATTACTATTTTCAGACTGCAGTTGAAGGAGAAGAAATGTCACTACAAGAAATACAAGGTCATTTGGGTGATTATTCCGTGAGTTTTAAAATAGAAATTTTAATTGTTAAAAAACTATTATTAATAGACTTTATTACAAAATGCTTTTTTTGTTCTATTATTGGTTCATTTACAGACATTCAAGGTTCGTAAATACCTGGTAGAGGTATTCAAAGATGTTAGAGAGTTACCTGCGGAACGCTCACTTAAATTTCACAATAAAACTAAAATTTTGGTTGAAGCAAGTGTTCCATATTTAAAATTTCTTGGAGCACTTGTAAATGGCACAAATTATAATACCTCTACAACATTGATCAACTATATCAAATGGCGAATCATTCATGATATTGCCAATCAATTAAATAATTTGGAGCTTGGAGGAACAACTGATAATATTCATCATTGTTTGGCCAGTACTCGAAATTTCTTTGGCTTAGCCATCAAATCTCAATTTATAAAGAAAAATGAAAATGATTCAAACTATGAACCAATATGGAAAAATATTTTACAAGTTTTCCAAATGGAAATTGAAAATGCAGACTGGATTGATGGAGCAGACACCAAAAACGAAGCTTTTAGTAAAGCTAGGAAAATGAAGATTCAAATTGGGTATCCTAAGTGGATTTTGGAGTCAAAGGAATTGGACAAGCATTATTTATATGGTCAAAAGGTATGAGACTTCTATTGTCATTTTTTTAAATTAATTTTATAATTTTTTGACTGAAATAATAATCTACAGAATAACAAGATCATTTCGTCAGAGAATAGCCACTTGAAAAATTATCTTTCACTAGTCGGCTGGAGAACTTGGCAGCAGCTTCAAGAGTATCAGCAGGAGAAGAATGATACAGGAAAATCAGAAAGGTATTAATAGAAATTATTTTATAGAGAAAAGGTTTCAACATCAATTAACAAATTACATTTTTATTTTAAGATGGTTGGATGAAGCTGCTTATGATCCACACTACAATACAATAAGTAAGTGTCATTATCATACACAAATTGTTAAATAATGTATTTAGAAAACGAACTGAAGATCATCATTGTTTTTTCATAGATATTCCTCTTGATTATCTACATGCACAACTTTTTAGAAACCTGTCTACGTAAGTTAAATACATAGTTTGACAATATTTTTAAATGCATAATTATGAAAAATTCCAACTTCTTTTTTTATATAGTGCTGGAAGATTCGGAACTTTGGGCACTACAATTGCCTTTCAACTCCTTCATGGATTTGTTCCTTCTTGTAAGTTTCAAATTGTTTTTTGACTTGATGATTTATTATTTGATACATTAACAATTAAAACCTTTTCCTTTTTTGTGCTTTCAGATCTTAACTTGGATGGCAATGGTGTCAATACTAACTGGTGGAACAATGGAAAAAGTGATGCTAATTACCAAGATAAATTACATTGTTTTGATAATTACTATAGAGGACTTGACGAGACAGCTAAACATCTTCCCAAAAAGGTAAATAAAAATCTGTATATATTTTTCAAGACGTCTCTAATAATAAATACTTAATAATTACATCTTTACAGGTATTGGATAATGACGTTGCTGATGTTGGAGGCTTAAGACTAGCTTACTTGGCTTACAAAAATTATGTTTATCAAAATGGACAAGTCTTATTACCTGATTTGGCAGAGTACACTTCAGATCAACAATTTTTTATTGCATACGCTCAGGTAAGTACTCAATTATTACAATTACTTTTATAATAGTATTAGCATCTTTACTAATTATATATATTTTTATATGTATAGAAATTTTGTGCTGTCGAGTCCGAGGAAGAAATTGACTTGAACAACAATACTTCTGCTGCTATTCGCCTTCAAAGAATTTTAAAGAATTCAAAACAATTTGCCAAAGTTTGGAATTGTAAAGAACCAAGTAAAATCTGTCAAGTCTGGTGAAGAAAACGACAGATTGATCAATTATCTTTTTAAGAGTTTAAACTATTCTTACAAAAAAATCATGACTGATGTTACAATGATGTGTTCAATGTACTCAAATACATAAAATATAAAAATATATTATAAGTTTTGCATGCAACTTATCTGATTATTTTAATTTTTAATATAATTATATAACAAAATATTTATTTATTATCTTTGCAATTTCGTAATGTCTGAAAAAGAAGAGACTCTCTTACTTAATTGTGTATTTTTGACTTTGTACTTTTTAGATTGAATAAAGTATAAATATTTTTAATTTAATTGAATTTTCGTAAAGTCTATGCAGTGTAAAAATTTTATTATCATAATTTGCATTTTCTGTCTCTCTTTTTTGCCGCTATATCACGAATGCATACGACCGTTCCTTCCTTTGTTCAAAAATCCAGGAATATTAAAATTTTCATTTTCCACTTTGAATAATTTAACTACCATATAAATTGATTAGATTTTATCAAAATTTCTTTAAATTTTAATCTGAAAGATAAGAAATTCTATAATGCTAACTGAAAATTACAATTGACAAAATATGGGATGGGTCATGTGGGACTAGGATATGCGGGAAAAAACCTCATTGTTATTTGTTAGATTTACGACAGCCACAAGCTCGACATTTTTTCTCTTCTTACATCTTCCTTTACTGTCAACTGTGTAGTTTTTGTTAAAAATTTTTTTATCAATGACTGCTTCTCCTCCATCTCTCTCATTTGATGATTTCACACTATTCTGTGAAGAAGAACTTGGACCATTATCACCAGGAGCTATGAAAAAAGGACCTGATTTTGTGGACAACAGTTTTACAACAGAAAACTCGGAATATGCAACACTAACAACAATGAAATTTGACAACCATGATGAAGGACCAGTATTTGCACAGCAGGAATTGACAGCAGAAAATCAGCAACCTGTGAAACGGTAAAAACAAAACATTTTTTATATCATATTATTTTATTTATCTTCTATGCCATATAATTTATTGCAGACAAGTGATTCAAAAAGCTCGAAGAAAGATTTTCAAATGTTTACAATGTGATTACACTTGTGCTAGTAAAAGTACATTGGATAAACATGAAGCTAAAAAACATTCATCACCAAATTGGACTCAACAACAATTACTAATTAAGGCTTCTGCTAATTATCCTGAAAGTGAAACATATAGATGTCCTGACTGTGATTTTGCTTCTACTGTTGCTGCTGCCTTTAAAATTCATATTAAAAGTCATACTGGAATTCAATTACTAAGATGTTTTCTCTGTCCATATAAATATAAAACTTCTGGTCAATTTCTGAAACATTTGGCTAGTTCTCATCCAACTTATAAAGATGATGGAAAGACTTTTAGATGTTGTTGTTGTGATTTCAAGTCAAGTGCATTGGGCAAGTTACAAAAACATCTTAAAACACATACAACTGAAGAAGTATCAACAAATAAATGTCCATCTTGTGATTTTCGTTGTCGAAAGCCTTCTGATTTAACAATTCATCTTCTTTCTCATCAATATGAATCTTTTCTCAAATGTCGTTATTGTCATTTTATGTGCAATGAACCAGAAGTCTTTAAACTTCATTCTGAATTGCATCAGTATCAAGAACGATGTAAGTTATTTTTAGTAATTAACTTTTATCTTCATTATTTAAAATATCTTTTTGATTTTTTTCCTTAAACAGCTTCTACTGACTCTATTATCATGATCAAGAATGGTCCAACTTCAGTTTTCAAATGTCCTTTTTGCTTCAAGACGACTGCTAGCTTTGCTGATATTAATAGTTTTAATTTACATGTAAATAATCATTCTAAGGAAGCTCCAATGACAGCTCCAATGACTCTTGCTAATAAGAGTATTTTCAATAGGAACAGTGTATCATCTAATGATGAGGAGAAGACTGAAGATTCAATAATTACTCCGGACACAGCTTCAACATTTGTTGAATCAGAAGGGTATAAATTGAACAGTGATATTTGTAGTTTTAATAATACTTGTCAATTTAGTTGTTCAACTCTTGGCTGCACTGAAAGATTTGTATGTGAAACATCTCTAGAGGAGCATGAATCTCAATGTCTAAAGAAACCATTTCATTGTTTTTGGATAGGATGTAAAAAGACATTTGAGAGAAAATCTGATTGTGATGCTCATACTATGTCATTTCATAATAACAAAGATCATTCTATTCGTAATAATTTTAAGCATTTAATTCAACCACTTAATAATAGTCCAAGTGAATATCATAAATGAACTTCAATGTGATTGTTATTTTTCTGAGTTCCCTTTGTTGTATTATTGAAATAATTTATCAGTTTACTACTACTAATTTATTTATTATTTTATTGTTTTATATTGTAAGTTCACACTGAGTGAGATTTTTAGGCCAGTTTGTAATAATTTTGTCAGAATAAGTTTAAAATAGTAACGACTTTATTAGTTATTAATTTTGTATATATATATTCATTGAAAACTAAATTACCGATATTAATTCTATTATAATGTAATAATAATAGTGTATCTAAAAGCATTTTATTCAAAGCATCATATTATTGCAAATTATTCTCGTGAAAGAAAATTACTCATTGACTCGACCATTTGTAAAAGTACAGAATGCAAATGTTGCACATTTACAACAACGATTTTTTGCTTCTACTCACCAATAGTATAATGTACAGCAAAGTATAATGTTTAATGTGCATAAGACATGAAAAAGAAGTTCTAGAGTCAAAAAATTTAGAATTTGCTGACAAAAGCACAAACTTAGCAAAATGTGACTCAAGTTGGCGACAGAAGTTGTTTAGCTCTTCAATGTTCTGCTGACATTGAACTTCCAAGTCATAAATATACTTTCAAACGAAAGTTTGACCTTGTCAAAATTTCATACAGTATTACATTTTATTTATAGCAAAATGCACTTCTTGTAAACTCTTTTTCCAGACTCTCTTCATTAGTGCAGTTAATTTTTGTTGCATATCTAGTCTTAGTAGAATTTTTATAATATGGGACCAAGGTGTTTTGTAGTTTACTTTATAATTGAATTTGTAAGAGTCAATCAAGTTCAAGTATCAATTTTAAATATTTTGACTATACATAAAAATAAATATTTATAAACTCAAGGTCTTAGGTTGGACAACACTTCTTTCTCCATTAATTACATCAGTGGTCTCTGGAACAAATCTCTTTTGTACTTCCTATAATAAAGAGGATGACTTTTTACATTTTTTGACTGAGACAGTTTTGGGAATTTGTCAAATTTCACTGTCATGTTGGACATTATCATTTGTCACCAATTTTTTCTTCAAAGACTCTGATATTGAAAAGGTCTTTAACATATATTTCTAAAATAAATATGCATACACACTTTTATAACTCAATATTTACCTTTTGGATTATATTACTATCTTTACTTGTAGGCCAAAGTTGAAAATGAGGAAGAACTTGAGACACAGTTAGCAAGACGTCGTCGTTCATGGCTTGTGTTTTCATTTCTCATGATGTTTATTAGATTAGCTTTACTCTCTGATGGTCGCTGTCGACAATGTGAGCCTAAACCATTTCTCTGTGAAATGTATATTGTTCAAATTTTATGTTCTGCATTTTACATTGGTGATTGTTTATGGAATAATTTTAATGCTATGTAGTTCTGTGTATTTTTTGTTAATTCCTAGTGATAAATTATATTCTATTTTGACATTGATTCCTTCTTTATCTTCCTCTCTTATACTAATAAAATGTTTACAAGAGTCATTCAGAGTTAATGCATTTTCAAAGATTTCTTCTTGTCCTTTACACACTTATCTGACGTCAATACACAAAACACCCTGACCTCTAATTGCCAAGTACTTTTTTAACAACTTTGCCTTAGCTCATAACTCAAAATGCATTCAAGTGCATATAATCATATTTCTCTTCTTGGACATTTCAAGTTTTCAAGTACCATCCCTTTTTGTGCAAGCTCGAGAAGAAGAAGAAGAAGTTCCTCTTATATATATAGTATACCTCTTTAAATTATTTAATTATCGTCAAGTTTCCCTTGACCAACTCTTCTCACACATCTTCTTTTTTATCTCAAGTTTTTTTCCGTAAATTCTACATTATGCAAGAAGGATTTCCACTTTGGAGAATTAAGGGCGTTACGCCATTTTAAAAAATGTACATATATAGCCTAATTTACAACAATGTTTGAAGTTTACTTAAAAACTAGTAAAAACCAAATCATCATCATCATCATATAATATAGTCCTTGACGAATGTTTCAAAAAAGTATACAATATTTCCATGTCTCATCATGACATTGCGATTATTGCTTTCTCAACATACAAGTTTAAAGGCCATTAAAAACTTCTTAGCCATACCTTTAAAAAATACATTTTAAGAACCTTGTGTGAAAGATGATTCAAATTTTCTAATTCTCAATGTTTTCTCATCCTACTACAAGAGCAATTAGCAATGAGGAAGTTTCCGTGAAAAAAATCATCGTCATTTATCATATTTATCAATTAAACTACAACTGGCGACGTTTTGACTACAATATTATTGATGACTGACAACAATCACTCTCTTGTATAGCAAGTAAGTACAGAGAAAAAAGTATGCAATAGTTGCACACAAGATAATATGAAAGTAGCCTAACGACTTGAAACCAAGAGTTATATTCTACACGCAAAGGCATATTAAGAAGAAACGACGCCCCAAACAAGAAATTGAAACTGAGATCATGAGAGATGAGCTACTCACGTCCAACTTTTACACTGGTATTAAATTAATGTGTCTCTATAATCTCTTCTTCTTCTTGTTGTGTCTCTCTTACTAAAAAAAATTTCCACTCTTCTGTGATACAAGTCATGTCAATATTACATTATTGCATTTGACTATATATATATATATTGGAAGTTGGACTCAAAGTCTTATAAGTACAAAGATGAGGTAGTCTATAGTAGGCAAAACAAAAGTTGATTTGTAGGTCAGTCAAGTCAGTGAGATGAAGAATGTATTAAGAAGAAGAAGAAGTCATGTAGTAAAAAAACTTGCATTAGTTTGGCATGTATATCTACACAGTGGATTTACAACAAGACGTTTTCGTCTTATAAGGCAATCTCTTATATTCCCTGTATAAGCATCTTCAATCTTATTTCTTACTTTACTATATACTATATACATATATGTTGCTCTATTCCTACTGTAATAATATTGTTGATCTGACTAACTGACTCTCTCTTTATGTACACACAACAATACTACTGGCTGGCATACCACTAACTAATAATAATAATAATAATAATAATTTGCGTACGTGTACTCTAGCATAGTAGTGGATTGAGCCAGAGTCTTTTTACTATATAAGAGTGACAACAAGTCAAGTCAAGCAACAAGGTAAAGGAGTTTAGGTCTACACAGTACATAGTGAAGAAGAAATCTATAAAAGGACTCTGAGCTCTGGTCGCTTCAGTTTAGTTTTTTAGTGGACGTGCGAGTGTGACGAGCACTCAAAGAAAAAAAAATTGTACAACAAAAAAAGTGTCTTCAACAAAGTACCGGAGTAGTGGGACACTACTGATATTTATAAGTAAGATTTTAATTATCTATTTTTACTTAATTAGCGGTGGTGGCTCAAAAGAGTTAAGCAAATGAGTCTCAAAAACGGAAATATATATTTTTTCCTTCTTCCGTTCAAGACTTTTTTTACAATACAAAAATAAGAACCTCCGTTGGTTTATTATTGTGGTTCATAAGTTTATGTATATTTATATGATACAGTGTATCAAAGCATCATCACTCGCTGTATCCGTGTTGATATTTTTTTGCATATCTTGTTAGCAGTCTTTGAGAAAACCGTTAGCCATTGTACTTTGATGTATAAGGTCAGGACACAACTCTAATTTAGACTTTTGTGTGACAGTAGAAACAACAAGTCCCCAAAGAGTGTTGTCTAATGTCGTCTTGTATGTGTGTGCTAGAAAAAATGTCGGTTTCACACCTTGTTACACACTGTGTCAAGTTAACTACAATTATTTTAGCAGGTCTTAGGTAACCCCTATATATACATATAGTTAAAGATAGAGAATTATGTGTGCTAGATTTGTATAATTGCTAATGTAGGTCCTTGACGAATTAAAATAATGCTAATATACATAAATACATATGGAGCTCATTCTCGGTTTTTTGAGGTTGACACGTGTGACTAATCTAGTAAATAAGATGCTGCATATGTTGTCTCACCATTATTAGAATGAAATCCCTAGAGCATTGTGACATCACACTCACATCACTTAATTATATTAAATTCTCTTGTCATTACTCTAACAGTCAAGTCGTCGTCATTATCACGAAAGTGAAAGTATAAAAAAAAAGAGTTACATTAGTTATATTACCATTGCATTTCATCAGATCAGATCAGAAGGAGAAGAGAAGAAAAGGATTGAATCTAAAGATGATGATGATGTTATATAGCTAGTGTAGTATTTCAAAATAGATTTGACATCAATTTTTTTTCCTCTCTTTCTTTCTTTCATCTCTCTTCTCAGCTATTCAATTCACTATTTACTCATTCGTCATCATTCACAGTTGTTAGTTAAGTTGACTTGACGTTTAGCTTTATGATGTTGCTGTTGGTGGCTTGGCTCCTATCTAATAGGTGCTACATACATATATGTAGCTATAGTATATAATAGTAGAATTTCATATGTCGTCTATCAAAAGAAGGACTCCTCTATTACGAAATGTAGACATGATGTCTCCACCACCACCGAGCAACTAATAATAAAAAGGCATTTTTGAAAGAGATGATTGCAATAGAAGAGAGTATATAGTAGCTTTATTATTGCATTCAATTGCATATATTTATATGAAAGGGTAATTTGATATGAGAAGTACTTTGACTTGACAGATTGGCAGTATAATAAAAGAGAGTTAATAAATTTTTTTTGGTCATATAATGACAACGAGAGAGAGAGAGAGAATTGCTTAAGAAGTAATGTGCTATAGAACCATTGCCAATTGTTGTGTTGTGTGTGTTAATGACATATATCACAAGAGTGAAGCCAGAAATTTCCAGAAAAAAAACAATGCAATAATGTACCTTTTGAAAGGTTGAATGAATGAGTTGATGAGTACCTAAAAGATGAAAGTGACTTTGGGCAGGTAAATGTAGGCAAGTAGGAAAAAAATATACTCTCAATTTTCAAAAACGAGTTTTTATTATTATTCTCTACACTAGTACTGGTCTTAGAAGAATTTTACAAGAGAAAGTCTTTCTCTCTCTCTCACTCACTTCAGTTCTCTTTCTTTTTAATTCCTACTAACCTGATAAAAGGAAAATTTTTAAACTGGTTTTAAAACTCTCTCTGTCTGTTTGCTTTTTTTTTGTTGCATGTACACAGGTCAAAAGGAAGAAGTTTAGTCAATACACAAGAGCAAAAGTTAATCAAGATGGAGTTGCCAATAAAGACGAGTTTAATATGTATGGTAGTAGGTCAAATCTTTTTGATTACTCTACTCTCACACCTTGCTAATGGACAAAGACAACTTGCCCTGCCTGACCCAAGAAGTTGTGCAAATCGTAAGTTATTCTTGTAATAATCTCATCAATTCTCTTTCTATATATATATATAAAAGTGTGACTTATTTACTTACTCAATGCACCACAATCAATCACCTAATGATCACATTATCATTTTCTATATACCTATCTTTTAATGTACCTTGTGTCTGATAACATTCTCATCTCATTTTCAAAATATCCTTGAGTACTATATACTCCTTATTATATACACTTCTTGACTTCTGTGTCCTTATGTATTACAACAAGAAAAAAAAGAAATACAATAAATAATTATTGACAAAAAAAGTGAGTGAATTGCATCAAGCCTCCAATTACACAGAGGTCAAGTAAATGTGATGACTCTCATTTGATTAGTTCTCTCACAGCCAACCAGCAACCTTCTAATGAATACTAAAAGATAAGATTGAATTGTTATGCATAGTTCTAAAGGACTTTCCAAAAGGTGACTTAACATTTTACTTAGCAGGAAATTCCACATAAAAGCTTTCGAATGCAATATATGTATAGCATCATATAGAGAAGCTCTTCCTGCTAAATTGCAATAATGGCTATTACGCCATTAAGCAATAAGATATTAGAGTATGTATATATAGTTAGTAGTTAGAGACTTGTTTAATTATTATTCAAACTTTTTATATTTAGTCACAGCAAATAACAACAGAAGAGAACAGAACAGTTTATCTGAAACCTATTATATATCTCTGTATATATGTAAATGAGTTTTCAATGTTTAGCAAGTCAATGAAATGCATGCACTCGGGAATTATCTTCTACAACACAACAGGACTACTACTTTATAAAGTTATTTAGAGAAAGTTTTACAATAGATGAACAGGAGAACAGAACATAACACGCATTGACTATTATAGACTATACTATTATTACATTAGGAGCTCTGTGAAGAAGATGAAGAAAAAAACTTTCATTTAAATGTGCTTTTGTTTAAATATTTATTTATAAAACATTTCAAGATTCAACCATCGTGAATGAATAAGGACATTCATATATGAGCAAGGCAAGGTAGCTTTCTCAAAAGGGTTTCACTTCCTACTGTGTACACAAGTACACAACACTTTAGCACATTTATTTTAGTTAGTTCTTTTTTTACATAATCTCTCATATCTTCTTAGAATAATTGATGATATTCACAACAACACATTAGAGCAAAAATTAAAGCTCCTTGCAATTACAAAAGTGACAGTTGCTTTGTCAAGCATGTCAAAAATTTTTTTATTAAAAAGCGTGAAAAGATGAGAAAAATGACACCCTGTAATTTTCAAGGTTTTATTTTCTTTTTTTTTTCTAATCTTTTCTGTCTATGTTTTTGTGGAGAGAGAAAGAGAGAGAGAGATAAAGTTCTCACGAAAAGAGCAAAATCATCGTCACTCAGTTCTGAACAAGTAGTAATTGTTGTTATCACATTTACGTGTGTGATAGGAAGCATATAATTTACGCACTTTTTCTCTTACTATCTAACTACTAGTTGTTAGTTCCTCTCTCATCTCTTTATAATTTTTAAATCTCTCTTTTTCTCCTTGTTGAGAGAGAGAGAACTCTTCAAAAGTACTTTTTTTACAAGATGTTCAATGAAGAAGATATGATGATGATCATCATATCTTCTTTTGCTATCTGCATGTCCCACTTTTAGCCAAGATGCTCACTCGTGTGTCTTTGTCAATGCCTCACTTTATAGTATATAACTAACTACCTTTTCTCTCTTGTTTTTGTTACTGCTACGTTCTCAATCAACCCAATTGAATTGGTTATGCTCTTCTGCTCTTCTTCTTGTTGAAAATGTTTACATGTACTTACTAGTAATATGAGATTTGTAATGTGTTCTTATTTTTATTTAATTTCTTTCACAAAAAAGGTGTTCGACATGCTTCATGGCGTGATCCACGTGGTGTAACTCACAATTACTTTTTCTCATGGGAGCATGGGTAAGAATAAACAAATCAAAGAGAAATAACAATTATTTATTTGTTCTTGGCAATTTGATGATATATTTTATTTCTGATGACTTTTAGACCAACACGCAACTTGGAAGTTGATTGGCTTGATGCTCGTAACATTTGTCGTCGTCATTGTATGGACGCTGTCAGTATTGAGACACCATCTGAAAATGATTTCATTAAGCAACGTATTGCTCGTGGACGCGTTCGTTACATTTGGACTTCTGGTAGAAAATGTAATTTCAATGGCTGCAACCGCCCTGATCTTCAACCCAATTTGATCAACGGATGGTTCTGGAGTGGCAGTGGAGCAAGAATTGGACCATCTAACAATCGTGCTAATGGTGATTGGGTAAGTTCAAAATATTAATGGATCATTTATTTATTTTTGAATTTTCTCATTTCAATATTTCTTTTGATTTGCAGTCTCATACTGGTGGATTTGGAAGAGCTCAACCTGATAACAGAGAAATTGCTCAGGTATGATGAGAAATTAATGAATGAAGTAATGATTTGTATGTGTATTATATTTGAATGTTTGTTTTTAAATTATAGGGTAATGATGAAGCCTGTTTGTCAATTCTTAACAACTTTTACAATGACGGAATCAAATGGCATGATGTTGCTTGCCACCATCTTAAACCATTTGTCTGTGAAGACTCTGATGAGTTGGTCAACTTTGTAAGATCTAGAAACCCAGGAGTAAGACTTTAAATAAATTGGATACACACATATAACCTAAATTAAAAGAATATACAACATTACACAAAAGCTTTGTCGTCGTATCAAAAAAAATCGTCATTCTATATAAAAAAAACTACAAAAAAATTCTACAAAAATCGTAGTAATCAATATATATATACACACACGTAACTTAATGAAAAGATGAATGTTCCCAGCAAAAATAATTTTTGTATAAATATTTATAATAAATGTAAACTTCTAAAGTAAAAAAAACTTGATACTTCATAAATTCATTTTATATGCACTCTATTATACATATAATAAGCCTATAAATTTTATTAGCCCATAATATTTGGTAAGTTTGACAAAAATGAAGCAATATCTAAATCATCTGGTGTAGACTCTGACATTCTTGAATTTGCTGGTTGTTGTTGAGAAGGAGGAGGTAATAAAGTTGTTGGCAAAATCATTTGCTGTTGTTCAGGCTGAGAAGGAATTATTGTTGCTGGCTGTTGTTGTTCTTCTTCTTCCATCCCACAATTACATGCTTGTTCTCCAGTTCCACAACAACGACATTCACCCAATTCTACTTTACAACAACTTGGTTTATCAGTTACATCAATAATTTCACTATTACATTTCATTCCACTTCTAGAAGATGATGATGCTAACATACTATTATTAGTACTAATACTACTATTAATATTACTACCAGCACAACATCTGGTTTCCATTAGGCGTTTCAATTTCTCAAGAGTTTTGAGACAAACCACAACACAACATTTTGAGCCAGTTGTTGCTGTTGTTGTTGTTGGTAAAGATGTTGAAGAGCTAGATGTAGAAGGTGAACAGCATTTCTTACATTGGCATTCTAATCTATTGGTATTTGGTCCAGAAGACGTTGATGATGAAGTTGAACTTTGTAGTAAAGCTGTATTCGATGGTGTTGTTGATTCATTGTTACTGAAAAGTAAACTTTGTAATAATTGAACTTGTTGGCTATTGTTGCTCGATGTCGTCGATGTGCTTGGTTGTTGAGTATATTCAGTAGAAGTACCTTTAGATATAAATAAGTTGTTAATGAACATGTAAAAAAGAACAATAAACAAAATTTTATTCTTGAATACTTACCATAGGAAGCACTATTCAACATTGATAATCCAATACTGGAAGAAGAAGGCGGCATTCCTAATAATGGAATAGTCGTTGCTGGTGTTGTTGTAGAAGAGTTGTTATCACTAACTTGATTCAGACTCATAAGTATATTATTCAATTCGTCATTAATGGCCGCATTATTAAGCATAGCATTTGGATTATTAATAGATGATGATGATGATGGTAAAGTTGAAGACGAATTACTAGTGGAAGTCATTATTGGGATTCCCAACAATCGTTCCAATTCTAATAATTCAGATTGATCAAAAAGTAAATCATCTGGTGGTGGTTGTGGTTGTTGAATTTGAACAGAAGATTGTAATGATTGTTGTTGTTGTTCTGTAGTAGTTGTTACTTGTTGAATTTCTCTAGTAGTACTACTACTAGAGGTAAGTGAAGAATTAAGTACTTGTTGTTGCTGATGCGTAGCAATATTTTCAATACTTGGTATTTGAACTGTGTTATTTGGTTCAACAACAAGTTGAGAAGGTTGAACAACTTGAAGTGACTCATTTGTACTGGCTTCCTCACCTTCTGTTGTTGTTGACTGATTATTATTATTTTCATTATCAGTAATAGTAATATCATTAGAATTTTTTATGAGTTCATCCAATGTTAAAACTTTATTATTGAGTAGATCCAATTGTGATTTTGTGAGAGGTATTAAAGCAAAGCCACTAATTGGTTGGTCAGATTTTGGTTGAGTAGGATCTGTAGTAGTAGTAGAAGATGCTGATGACTGAGTTTGAGTTGGACAATTAGGAGAATGATGATGATGATGATGATGAGGCTTATGCTGTTTACTACTACGTCCTTCATCTTCTTCTTGTTGCTGTTGTTGATCAGATGATGTTATTGTTTCTGGTGCTCTATTATTTGATGCTGTAGTAGACTCATGTCTCTTTTTGATGTGAGTTTTATATGAATGCTGAGTTGCAAATGGTTTAGAACATTGGTCACATTTATAAGGTTTTTCTCCTGTATGTGTTCGACGATGAGTTTTTAGGTGATGTGGTGCTGTGAATGATTTCAAACAAGTTGTTTCTTCACATTTATAAGGTTTTTCATTTGTATGAATTCGTGTATGTTTCTTTAGATCACTAAGCGTTGTAAAGTACTTCAAACATCCAGTTTCACTACAGTTGAATGTATTACCATCATGAAGACGATTATGAGCTTTCAATCTGTAAAGATAAATCTTTCGTTTTAATTGTATGTGCATAACCAGATCCAAATGATCCAAGTTCTTTACGAGACTTTGTATAATGACAAATATATTTTACGACCACTCACATATTTAATAGTAAATTCTAGTAATTGCTTTTATTATAATAATACCTGTAAAGCGTTGTAAAGTTTCGACTGCAAACTGAACATGAAAATGGTCGATCTTTGGTATGAATTCGGACATGAACTTTCAATGAGTAAGAAGTTAAGAAATTTTTGTGACAACCATCCATAGTACATATAAAGCGATATTCTCCTTTATGTGTTTTCATATGAGTCTTTAAATTTCCAGCAGTAGTATAAGTTCTTGAACAGCCATCATATTCACATCTGAAATTGTTTAAATATTTGTATTTTATTAGTGTACTAGTAGAGTAGACCAGAGAGACAGAGACTATGAGTAGTATGAGAAAGTTATCGTAGATGAATAAGAACTATATAATGAGTCATTTAATTACCTATAACGTTTAATTTGTGTAAGATTTGTCAAAGGATCATGTGTTTCCAAAGTTAGAGTTGCATGTGTTGGTTCTGGTCTTTCTTTATCTTGGCACATCATCATTCCATCATTTCTTCTAATGCTATTATTACCACTAGCAGTCGTGGTAATTGCAGATGTTGATGCATCATCATTATTATTACTGTTATTACACCAGCTAGACGGTGGATTTACCCATAGACGAATTTCATTTGGACGAACCGACTGCATAATGTACCTATTAAATAATAAAAGTAATAAAAGAAAACAAAAACGTATTATTTCAAAGGTATTGATTGAGTCACATCATAGGAAAAGTACTTAAATTATTGTCTTTGTATTAGTATTTATATATGAGTACAAGTAGAGAAATAAAAACTATATATAATAACACTTGCCAGTTTTGAGTTTCATATAATAAAACATTAAATTCGCTTTCACAGTCATTTTGTAAGTCAAAAGGAGAACGAACAAGCAAGCAAAAGGACAGCCAAAAAAGTTAAAGAGCTTTAATTCCAAGAAACTGTTGTTGTCGTCGTACTACATAATCAGAAAAATATGGATTCTAACAGTATCAGTAGTACAGATAGGGAGAGAAGACGTGAAAAGAGAAGATTTATTATAGGAATTGTTGTCATTATTGCTTTTTTGACTATCATTGGAGTGTCTCTTGCTTTATATATCCATCATGTTAATTCACCTTTCAATAAGAAGCCTTTATTGAATGAAACATTTGATAATAACTCCATCATCATAAGTTCAACAACAACCAGCTTGGCATCAACAACAGAAATTTTTTCAGAAAATATTACTACTACTACTACTGAAATTCCTACAACGTGAGAATTTATATATATTTAACCAATTAAAAAAGCATAAAAATATATTTAATTTTCTTAGGACAAATCTTATCATCACTACTTCTACTACTACAACAGAGCTTCCATCAACATCGACAGCAACAAATCCTACAACTACTACAATTAAAAATGAGGAAGATACAACAATCGCAGAAGAGGAATCTACTACAATTGCAACAGAATAAAAATATTTAAGAAAGACCATGATAAAAATTCTAAATACAACTGTCAAAATAAATTTTTGTATCAATTACCCATCATTCTCTATATCAGTACCGTCTTCTAATTCTTCATCCTTATCAGTTAGACCTTGCCCTTGCATTACATTGTTTGTTCCTCCACCACTGATACTATTATTACTGCCTACCACACTACCATCAATATTGGACAAATGTTGTTGTTGTTGTTGAAGCTGTGAAGAGTAAACAAATGCTCTTCTTTCTTCTTCAGTGTCAATTGCATCATCAGGCGATAACATGACAAGTTCTCTTGATGGATAAAAGTTGACTTCATTATAATTTTCTTTGGTGACATTACTATTACTGCTACTGCTCATTTTCTTTATTTTAACACCATTACTTCCACTACTTGTTGTACTATTGCTACTACTACTACTTTGACGTCGTTGACGTCTTCTACTATTTGTGTTTGTACTGCTCATTATTATTTCTTTTTAATTAAAACTATTCCAGTGTGATTTCTTTAAGCGTTGATTCTTTTTTTTGGACAGACTTTTTTGTAAACTTTTGACTTTTCTTGTTTAGTTATTTAATGGTAATGACTACTTCTAAAACTTCACTGGTTCAATAAAATATAAACTTTTTCTCATTGCACACTTTGACTCTCAGAATCAGACAGAATCACTGACTGGTGGTTCTTTTTCTTGAAAATTATTTTCATTCCTAGTTTCTTGAAGACTAGATCAACAAATTCTTTTAGTTCGTTCTTGCTCTAAAAAACTTAACTGAATCTCTTTCATTCCTCTGTGTAATGTTTTTATAACTCGCTGACAGTGAAATTAGAAGAGATAACTAACTACGGCTTTGGACTTTTCTTATCAACATTTTCCTCTTACAAACTTATGATAATTTTAAAAACAAAATGAGTTATAAACTTTTAATGAAACTTCCAATTTATCAAGTTTGAAAGAATCCCGCGCAATGATTAATGCTTTGCATACACGTAGACCGGAAATGAAAAATAAAAATACAAAGAAAACTTCGCAATATGCAAATGAAATAATGGCAACTTTGATAAGTAAACAATAAACAAAAATTATCATTATAATATTCTCACACTCTTTTATAGTTGATTTATTTTTCTTATCTTTTACAAACATTTGTTTTCTTTTTCTTAACCAACCTTATATAACACTTATAGAACACAGACCACAATTCATTAATATTCTCATTAATTATATAATCAAAAAATTCACACGCGTAGTAGTAGTAGATGTTTAGCTTTTTTCTTTAAATACAAATTCAGCACATGGAGGCAACAGATTTTTTTAAAGTCTCATGTAAAAGTCTGTAATAGTTTAATAATGATGATTTGTTTTGTTGTTAAATATTTTATGTAGCTTTAGCACGCATTGCAGCACGTTTGCCAGTAACAGCTTGAAATCCATGTTTGATACTTGCTACAGAGCAACGGGATCCACAAGCTTCACATTGGAGAAAAAATATTCTACTGTCTTTTTGGAGTAGAGTGTTTGGTGAGCGACATGTATGGCATGTTACATATTCCTGTAATATTAATATAAAAGAAAAGAATCAATAATTACATTCTCATGTTGCACATTTAATAAACATGTTCCATTATTACCTTAATATATCTTCTCAATACGTTCTCAATTTGTTTTTGCTGAAAGCGACCTTTGATAATCAGCTAAAAATTAAAAGTGTTAATTGATTAATTGGATAAGTTGATCTGGGCTAACAATTTATTAATAATAAAGTGACACTTACTTGATTATTACCATCAATAGAACCACTTGTACCCAATTCACTGAGCAAAAAGTCTAAAAGATGTTTTTGATGACGATGTAACCTGAAAGATTAAAATCAAGATTTTTAAAATATAAATAGACGTAGTCAATATTATTATGCCAAATTACATTTTACAAATCTCCATAAAGTTGACAAAGGAAGTTTTCTTTGTTCCAATACGAACAACTTGTGGCGGCCTCATGACAAACTTTTGTTTAGTTCCGGAAGCAATTTCTGGATTCTTTTGACGTATAATATCAAAAACTCTAGTTAACAGTTCATCATAAGTATAATCACGATCACTTCCAAGCCATGTCATAATCATTCCTCCACTAGATGTGATTGGACTTTTATCTTCTAAAACAATACCATCATCATCTTCATCTCCTTCATCAAAGTGTGCATCTTCATCATCTCCACCTAATTAATTATAATATAATACAGAATATAAGTAAGACAATTTTCTAAAAGCAAAATTATTCTACTCACCTTCATCTCCATCTCCTGTTGCAATCAATTTTTCAAGTTCTTTTCCCTTCTTCTTTTTCTTTTTCTTAGCTCCAGCTAATTCCAAATCTAGATCATCAGCTTCAGCAGATGCCAATTCGACGCCTTCTAAATCAGCTACTAATTGACTTACTGGTACTTCTACTCCAGCAACTTTCTTCTTTTTCTTTTTCTTTCCACCAAATGATTCTAAATCAACATCTACATTAAAATCTGTTGCTCCAGATGTATCTTGTTGATTCTCTTTTCCTTCTTTATTATTATCTTCATTTGTTGGTGGTACAACACTAATACTACTTGCCAATTGATCTAAATCGAATGGAGTCTTTTTAGTTTTCTTCTTCTTCTTTACTGATGGGTCAAAGATAAGCTATAAAATATATAAAAAAGCATTCCATTAGTTAATATTTAATTTTACACACACCGGCTTTTTGAAAATGATATGATGTAGACGGCCTCACTTTAATAGTTTTGCTTTCTCTATCTATGTCTAACAATATGTTTCAAGAAAATTATTTACCTGATCCTCATTTTCTCCTGTTGTAGCCATTACGAGATAGTCCAAGAATTATGTATTTCAAAAAATTGTATGCAGTTGACAAATTTTCACTACAAAATGATCAATTTTTACTTATACTGCTTGCGTTCAGTCTGTTCCAAAAGAAGAATTCAAAAAAGCGGTCGGTGGTTGCATCAGCCAAAAAATAGTTTAAAACTCCGAGCTAAAATATATACAGGCCTCAATAATAATATTAGAATGCTGTACCACTTTTTTAGCATTGAGCAAACATTAAAGTTTTGGCTCCAATTTTAAATTCTTCAGATTACTAAAATTTTATCAATAATTAATTATAAACAAGAATTTTTTATTTGAAGTTAAATTACAATTAATTGATTATTTACAAAAAAATTACATCTCACAAATCTACAAAAGGTGATTATACCAGAAATTGTGTGTATACAAATGTCTAGTATCTTCTTTCATATGTTTTTCTGTATATCATCATCAATACATCACACTGTGGCTGATGTTCACACAAACAGTATTGTAGTTATTTCGCAATTTTACATGATTAAAAAGCTTTAATTCTCTGATATATATAACTACGAAGTTAGTAAAAAAAAGTAAGTGGGGGAATGACGTCAATTAGTTCGCGGTAGTGCTATGAAATTCACAGTCAAGTATCTTAAAAATGCCTTGTTTAGTTAGTCACATTTTTCGTGACTCACGTTTTTTTTCCATTTTTCCAAATTCCTGTAGAAATCCTCATTAAAAAAGACTATTATATATCTCTCCTATGATTTTGTTTGTATGTATACAATCAAGAATCATCAACAAATACATTTCCACTACAAAATATACTCATCAACTCACAAGAGAAGAGAGCTATCAATAGAAGACTTTTGATTAACAACAACTTAAGAAGAGGACCAATTTTATTTTAAGACAGGAATATTTTGACCATCATCATCATCATGACGTCTTCTCAGAGCACTGAATTTCCTCCAGTACAATTAAGTTCAAATTTTTTAACATGGTTATTGCAGCAAGTAAGTAATAAAAAATCATATATAACAATTTGATTGATTATTGATTACGCATGTTACATGATTAATACGTCAATCATTTAGTGACTCATGAAAAAGTTTCATTGAAACTTTTAATTGTTATTTAATGATGTGATTTTTTTTCCATAGGCTGGTAACTCTAATGACACTCCAAATACTACACGCCATCAACAACAACAAGTGGGATCACCAACAAAATCATCAACTAATGGACTGAAATGGTTTAACGAAAAAGTTCTTCATATACATTCCTCCTCATCTTCTTCGTCATCATCAACCGAATTACAAAATAAGAGTGAAAATAAAAATAGCAGTAGTCATTATAATAAGCTTCATAAAAAACAAAACAATAATAATTTAGATTTATTACAAATCTTGGCACTTAATGCTTTAGAATTATTTACAATTCCAGCTGTAACGACTGTGACAACTGCTGCTAATACTACACCATGTATTTCAAGTGCAACAACAACAACCTCTTCAAAAATTGCTGCTATTAGCTCAAAAAAAGCTTCCATCATTTCTACAGCTAGTGCTAAAATCAATTCATCTAATTCAATTGCCACAACGGAAGCTATTAAACAAGTAAATAATATCCCACCTCAACAACAGCAACAACAAACAGTTGAAACAAACAAACCAATTTCACCACCACGTAAATTACAATGTCGAAGTAGAACAACTAGTAGTAGTAGTACTAAAAGTCAAAATGTTGTTGTTGGAACCAATGATAATGATAATGTTGTAGTATTATCACCAACAAAAGAAGTAGATGAACATCAACAAAAGAATATCAAAACGAGGCTTAACAAGTTTTTAACCAAGAAAAGATCATTTGTTCAATTATCAGGACATCCTGGCTCTTTTGCTACTGCTGGACCTAATACCATTTGGAAAAAGTTGGGAAGTAAGTTCTTAATAGTAAATATTATTATTATTGCTTTTAGGTATATTTGTTTACATAATATAAAACTTTTTTCATTTATTTCTTTGACAGAAGACAGTAGAGAGCTACAAGTTTATGAAGCATTATGGCAAAGAACTTGTACAAATTCTGCTGCTAGTTCTATTAATGGTGATAATAATGGAGAAGAAGACCATCATCATAATAACCAGCAACTACAAGAAGAAGAAGATAATGATGATGCTGAACAGAAATGTTGTAATTTTGAGCCAGATCCGATAACTAAAATCATTCCACAATTTTATAAACATTTAGAATGGAACGATGAAACATTTATTGAAATTGAAGACTTATTGACAAAATTTTCAATTGGAAGTAATAATTCTACAACAAATACTACTCCTACTCCTACAACACCTCCTCTTGAAAATCAAAACATTTTTACTACTACTAATAACAAGAAGAGTAGTTTGTCTTCTGTAGAAGATATGATTCCAAATCTAACAGTTATGGATATCAAAATGGGTGCAAGGACGTTTTTACAATCTGAAGTATTAAATCCAAAAACTAGACCAGATTTATATTTAAAAATGATTGAGATTGATCCAAATGAACCAACAGGTAGTCCCTAAAAGAAAGTTTTAATAATAGTACAATCAATAATACTTATTATAATATATTTATTTTCCTTTATTAAATATAGAGCTTGAAAAATCTCAAAAGTCAATTTCAAAATTGAGATATATGCAGTTTCGTGAACAACAAAGTTCAACTTCAGAATTAGGTTTTAGAATTGATGCTGTCAAATTACTACAAGAAACGGCCTTAGTTAATCCAATAAGTGATAAAATGATTAAAAAATTAAAAACGAAATCGCAAGTTTCGGAAGTTTTACAAGTTTTTCTAAGTCAAATGTCCAGTGACAGTAGGCAACAATTACTCGAAAGGCTGTATGAAATACGTGATATTTTACAAAAATCAGAGTTTTTTAGAACTCATGAAGTAAGTTTGTTTGGATTGATAAATCGTACATATTTACTTAACTAATATACAATTTTGATTTTCTATTTTCTTCCATATAGGTCATTGGTAGTTCTATATTGATAATTTATGACAACACTACGTCAAAAGTAGGAGCTTGGCTAATAGATTTTGCCAAAACAATGCCAGCACCAGTAGAAATTACTCACTATGAAAAATGGATAATGGGTAATTTTGAAGATGGATTTCTTTTTGGACTGGAAACACTTTTACAGATTATACAAACCATTAATTCCATTTTGTAAACAGAAAAGGTTTTTTGTATGGAAACTTTTTGTACATAATTATAGTAACTTTATAGCTTTACAATGAGAATTTACATATATACTATACAACATATTTTTATATATATAATATTTCAATATTATTCATTATTATTATGGAATTATTTGATAAGATGAAAAGATGAGACTTTCTCCTACTGCGTTGTCGTATATATATATGTATTCAAAAGAGAAAAATCAAAGTCTGTAAATTCTTTATATATAAGATTTTATAAAATGATTATGAATTTTTGAATGTTGATGATATTAATGATAATGACAATGACGTCGGTCTATTATGAATATAAAATAGTCCAACTCTTTTTCTATATATAAATCAATGAATATTTTATGCATTCTACTAATTAGTGTAATTTACCATTTTATATCTGGAATAAATTGTTTGTATATGAAAATTGAGATGGTGAAAAGTGATGAAAGTCATTTCTCATGTCTTGCTAAAAAAATTCATAGTAGAAGTAAGTTTCATTGAATTAATTAGCAAATGCGCCAATTTTGATAGTAAACATGCTGAAGGGTTGTTCACATCTTTCTTATATTTTGTTCTTGTATAACTCCATTGCTCTACAATTGTACGTTACTTGTGAACTGTTATTCGATCGGCATTGATCATTTTTCCAGCCGGAATCTTTTCTAATTTGGAAAATTTTGTGAAAAACAATTGAAAAGGAGTAAGAAAATCTATCCATCATGGCTGATCAGGTAATTAAGAAACTAATTCTAATAGATTTAAACATTTTGATATAATTTAAAGTATAAAAATTGATGTTTAAAATGATCTGAATTGTGACATGTTGAAAACATTGAGAACATAATGAAAATGATAATTTCTTGTTCATTTTTATTTATAATTAAAAAAAGTTTGAAAGAGCATTTCAAAAACAACCGACAGTATTTCTTAATCGTAAGAAAATTATTATGTCGGCAACTGCCCAACAACAACAACAAGAAAAAGATCAACCTGGGCTTAAAAAATTGATTCAAGCTAAACAACCAAATGTGACAATGACTACATCTTTGTCCAAAGTTAAAGTTGGTCGTTATACACGGTCAGTTGGTCTTGGTTTTAAAGCACCAACACGTGAGGTAAATTATGTGTGTTTTTGAATATACTAATCTTGTGTTTTTTTCTTTTTTGTTTTCTTTTCGGTTCCTTTTATTTTTGTTTTGCCTGCTGATTGAATTATTTCATTTTCTACTGCTTTGTTTTAATTCATACTAAAAAAACAATATTTGCTAACAACAAGACTGAAAGAGGTTTTCAAAAGCAACTCACGGTTAATTTGAACCGTAAAGATGGTGTCAAATCTAGAAAAGGCTTACGTCATGTTAAATCTGTTGGTCTTGGATTTAAAACTCCACGAGAGGTAAGTGATTACATCTTACAATGCAAAGGAGGAGGAAAATAATGCAAGATTCATCAATACATCATGATTCATGAAGATCGTTATATGATTTTTCTTATCATTTGCGTTTTTTATGCATGATTCTTGTTATGAATTTTGTAGAGTAGAGTTTATGAAATGCATTTTTTATTACACAACTGTGATTCTAATTCTTGGTTTCTTTTACTTCATAATAATTAGGCTATTGATGGAACATACATTGACAAGAAATGTCCATTCACAGGAAATGTGTCAATTCGTGGCCGTATTCTCACTGGAGTCGTGACTAAGCAAAAGATGATGAGAACCATTATTATTCGTCGTGATTATTTGCATTATATCAAAAAATATAATCGTTTTGAAAAGAGACATCGTAATATGGCTGTACATCTTAGTCCTTGTTTCAGGTACATTCATTGCATATTTTTATCGTTTATGTCAATAATCTTTACTAATTTTGTCGTATTTTTAAAATGTAATATAGGGATGTTCAACTTGGAGACATTGTCACAATTGGAGAATGTCGACCATTGAGTAAAACAGTACGATTCAATGTGCTGAAAGTAACAAAGGGTCCTGGAACCAAGAAGAGTTTCAAGAAATTTTAAAGATTCTCTCTCTTCTTTTTCGTTTTGTATGAATACTGCTGTAATGGAAAGAAAAGAGAAATAAAATCAGCTCTTGTTTAAGTTGACTAACCAGAGAGTGTTTTTCACACATATTTATTTAACAGTAGTAGTAATGAAATCTGATGGCAGTTTTATATTTTTAGTTATTATTTTCTATACAACATATTGACTACATAATAATATGAACAAGGATAGTTCATTTTCAGAAGAAAACAAAAAAATCATAATTATTCGGCTGCTTCTTCACGTTCTCTCTTCTTCTTTAGACGTTGTTCTCTATGTAACAATCTTCTTTCTCGTTCATATTCTTTCATACGCATGATGTAACTGAGTAAAAAGACATTAATCATTAGAATTTCATTTATAACAACAATCTTAGTGCATATCAAGTATTTCACTTACTCTTCATACATACAATATTGATAGCTATGTCTCTCATGTTTACATCTCAAAAGAAATGGAAACTGATGTTTTTTACATGCTTCAAACTCGATGTACTTATGGGCGCAAAAGTCACGTCTGTCTGGTGGAACCTTAGCTGACTCCAACATTTCTGGTGTCGCTACCATTTCTAACAAACATAAAAGAAAATAACATTAGTTTAATTAGAACTTTTAAGACACAAATATAGTGAAATATCATATCTATCAACTTTCTTACTTCGCTCTTTTCTTTGCTTTTCAAATCCAAATTGCGGATCATGAACTTTCTGACCACTCCAATCTGGTTCAGTGGCTGATCTTGGAAAAATAATTTGACTGGGTGGTGGAGTTTTTTCCTAGAATAATTTAAAGATAAAATTATTTTAAGCAGTTCCTCAAAAGTTAAATTGAATGAATGAACTGAATATAAGTACTACTATTTTACAATTTCTGACATTTCAAATTAGAATTACTAATGTTAATAACAGTTACTGTACAATTAACAATATTATTTTAAGTTTAAATTACCTGTGCAGAAGCTACACCACCCATTTTTTTGAAAAAAGTTTTACAAAATTTTGGGTTTTGTTTTCAAAACAAAGATGTTGACTCAACCCGCAATTGAAATCATATGCTCGCGTTATATAGAAATTATAATGAGTGCAATACATTGAAACTCACGAGTTAGTGAGTAGTTTTATCAGTACATTTATTTCGACTTCATCAAAATAATCTTAATTAATTTTTTTGTACAATTTGTAAAACATAAATAAAATAAAAAATACTTTATAAAAGACAGGATCGTATTAATATTGATTATGATTTTGATAATAATCATTTTGTTGTTGATGATGATGGTCCATTTCCATTTGTTGCTCTCCTTCATCATAATATTGCTCATAGTTTTGTTCATAATATTCCTGTCGAGCTTGGTCATCTTTCTGTTGTTGTTGTTGTCTTTCTTCTTGTTCAGGCTGTCTTTCTTGTTGTCTTTTTTCTAAAGCAGCCATTTCTTCAGGATGATGTTTACTCATATAAATCATGTATTCCAGATGATTACAAGCACTCTCAATTTCATAATTTTTACTGTAAAATAATAGAAATTAGAATTACAGTTAGGTGCTGAATTTTAGATTAAACTACAATTTAATTAGATCAACCAACCTAACTAATCCAACCCAAGAAGCTTCTAATTGACTCAATTTTTCACCAGCTTGTGTTTGATTAGATTTTCTTGTCCAATTTACTTCTTGTATAGATCGTCTATGTGTAGAAAAAAGAATAATAATGAGTCGTCTTGAACATACAGAAAGCTATTTATTATGAAAACTTACTTGACATCATTCAATTTCTTTTGATACTGTGTCACCATTTTAGTTAATGTATCCAAATATATTTTCCATGTTTCACTACTATACTCTACCATTAATTCCAGATTACAAATTCTAAAATACATAAAAAGTATAAGAGTTAAATTAATGTGTCCTCTTAAAAATAAACAGTATAAATACTTATTAATCAAATATTTACCTCACAGATTGATGCTCTAATTGGGCAAAACTATTATCAACACATTCAGACCATGCAGTCAAATCAGTCAATTTTCCTGATGGTGGAGTAGGTAGTTCATAACGTTTCATACTAAGAACTTCCATTGGCATTCGATTTGATAATCTTTCATATTCTTTTTTCATCACTTCAGTCTCAAAACGATGTAATTGAAATTGTGGTAAATGTTCTAAATAATTTTTTGTTGGCCTATATCTTTTCTTTTCATCTTCTACCATAGTTAATACCTGTAAACAAAATATTGAACATTAGAAAAATCTCTCTTCTGAGCTCTGTGTTGAAAAATATATCATTCTTCATTCTTACCATTTCTTTCATTCCTGGCTCTTCATATTCACTATCAATATATGGCAAAGCATCAACAATAACACCACTACGAACACTAGCTCCTTTTGATGATCCACTAGTAATTGCCAATAATGGCTGTTGTTGTTCTCCACTTGACATTTTGAATTTTATTTTGTAAACAAAAATCTGTCAACAACAAAACTTTCAACTTTTCGGCTTCTTAGAAAATTGTATTTTCCCTCGTGTTTACTACATGCAGCATGGACCTCAACTTGGATTTGCCGCACTTGCTTTCTACATTCAGTGCATTGAAATTTTGCCGACAAAACACATTGTTGGAAATTTTGGTGAAAAAATCCAGTTATTTAGTGTAGTTTTTCATAGTTTTCGAGTTGCACTTTGTGCAAAATCAATTGGAAAGATCTGTAAGTATTCATTTATTAATAATTTGAGTCATTATTTGTCATAATTTTATGTTAAATCATTAGTCAATGTACAACGTGTGTGTAAAAGCATGGCGCTGATGAAAAATTTTATTCTTTCTTTTTTTCTTTTTTAAATCTAGTCAAAAATGTCTTTATCACTTCTTGCTCGACCTCAAATTACTGTCCACACTGTGGATGAAGGAAAAGATGGTGGAAAAGCATCAACAGTTCCATTGCCTGCTGTTTTTAGAGCTCCAATTCGCCCTGATATTGTCAACTTTGTCCATAGCCAAATGAGCAAAAATGCTCGACAACCTTATGCTGTCAATGTTGATGCTGGTAAGATTTTATTAAATATTAAATATTTTGTGTTGCACTTAATGTCCACGTGAAATCAATATCTACAATTGATTTATGCGTTCCTATAAAGTGCAAAAGAAAGTTGATAATCAGAATAACAATATTTCTATTTACGCAAATATATATATTGTGTATTAGAATATTTTGCCATCATACAATTCAATAAAATAATATGTCAAATAAAATTTTACTTTACTATTTATTATTTTTTATATAGGCCACCAAACATCGGCCGAATCATGGGGAACTGGAAGAGCTGGTAAGTAGTAGTTAAATCACTGATATGAAAATAATAATCATATGAATAAACAAATTCTATTAAATATTATTTTGTTTTATAATCTTTTAGTTGCACGTATTCCACGTGTTAGAGGTGGTGGTACTCATCGCTCAGGTCAAGGAGCATTTGGAAATATGTGTCGTGGTGGTAGAATGTTTGCTCCAACCAAAACTTGGAGAAATTGGCATCGTCGTATTAATACTAATCAAAGAAGATATGCTATTTGCTCTGCCATTGCTGGATCTGGAGTAACTGCTTTGGTTATGAGTAAAGGTCATATGATTGGACAAACTGTTGAATGTCCATTGGTTGTTTCTGATAAGGTGCAAGAATTGGCCAAGACCAAGCAAAGTGTTTCTTTCTTGAAGAAAATGAAGATTTGGCCTGATGTGCAAAAGGTCTACAAGTCTCAACGTAATCGAGCTGGTGTTGGAAAAATGAGAAATCGTCGTCGTGTCCAACGTAAAGGACCATTGATTATTTATGACAAGGATCAAGTAAGAAAAAGTTTTTTAAAAATAATATCTCTCTCTAACAAGTAATTATAATTAATTGACTTTTTTTGTTTTTTCAATCAAGGGATTGACTAAGGCATTCCGCAACATCCCCGGAGTTGAAACAATCAGCGTTGATAGCCTTAATTTACTCAAGCTTGCTCCAGGAGGTCATATTGGTCGTTTTTGTGTTTGGACAGAGTCTGCTTTTAAGAAATTAGACTCTATTTATGGAACATGGAGAAAAGCTTCTGAAGCTAAAAAGGATTACAATCTCCCAGCTTCTAAAATGGCTAATACTGATTTGGGTAAATTGTTAAACAGTGAAGAAATTCAAGCTGTAATTCGTGATCCAATGTAAGTATATATAATTAATTTACTTTTAAAAGACTATTGTGGTTTTAATTAAATATTAATATGATGATAAAAAAGTGAATATGTACTCGAAACCTGAGTTTTTAAAACGTTGATTAGTATACACTTGCCCTCTCTGATAATAATATATATAATTTACTTAGAATATTTTGATAGTTGATTATACTTGTTGATCTTCTATGTAATAATATAACAATTTTTCTTTTCTTTTATAAACAGTAAGAAAATTCAACGTCGCAAGACCAAGTTGAATCCACTTCGTAACATGAGAGCAATGAAGATTCTTAATCCTTATGGTATTGTTGAAAAACGCTCAGCTATTCTAAAGGAGGAAAATGTTCGTAAAAACAAATTGGTAAGTATAATAATAACTCTTCTATGATGAAATGATAAACTCTAAGAAAGTTTTATATGATTGAGTTTAATTTTTAATTTCTTTATTTTTTATTTAATTTTTTCTAGAATTTGGTTAAAGATACTTCTCTTCGTGCAAAGAAATTGGCTGAATTACGTAAGGGCTCTAGAGAAAAATCCCTCAAGAAGAATGCTGACAAGCAAAAGACCGATGCTCGTCTCAAGGCTAGATTAGCTAAATTCAATAAGAGGAAAGCAAAGAAGGCTGAGCAAAGAAAGAAGAATGCTGCTGAAGCTGGTAAAAAGAAGAAAGTAGCAGCATCACCAGCAGCAAAGAAACCAGCTGCAAAAAAAATGAATTAACTAAAATGTCATTTTTGATGTCAATTTAAGTTTGGAACTTGAAATAAAAAAAGGTTCAGAAAAGAAAAAAAACATATGCCAAATGAGTTGTTGTTGTTCAATGTTCATATTATTTTAATAGGTAAAACTGATATTTTTATTTTTATATTTGATATTCATATCATATAATGAGACTCTTTCTTCATATCATAATTAGTTAGTTTTTCTTTAATAATAATTGGAATATATAAGAAAAAGCACATTTTGCATGTAGCCACATATACTTAAGTACTACGACGAAACATTGTACCGTTTTCAAAATTCAAAGCATTTCATCATAATATATGTCTCACTTTTTTTGCGTTGAGCACATTCTTTTACCGTCTTTGCTCTTTAATAGTTCCTAAATGTCAAAAAGAATAAAACTAAAAATAAGGTGCAAGTATACACGTACGTACGATTGTTGTGAGTATAATTATAGAAGATTACAATATTATGATTTGTCGTTCTCACACACAATTCTCAAAATATATTTCTTACTTACAGATTTTCTTGTATTTCATGTAATAATTATTTTACAGTTTGTAGTAGCAGTGGATGTACATTACATAAAGTGAATGAAGAAGAAAGTGTATAGTATGTGACATTATATATTTACTCTATTGTCTTAACAGGGTGATGAACAACAAGAACAAGCAACAGAGAATACGTTTTGTTTTGTAGCGAATTATATATATTATACATATAATGTACCATGTTACACGATTTATTTTATGAAGCCACGGCTTTAAATTTTATATGCACCTGTTTTTACTGAAAAATTAACCAAATAATAGGCAGAGTTATTTCCTTTTCTTATATATATATAGCTAGAGAGATATTTTACAATCAGTCATTATTAAAGCAGCACTCTTCTTGTAAGTTAAGTGACACCGTCATATCATACAGTCTAGAGATTCTATTTAGAAGTAAAATTTTGCTAGTACACATATTTTTTTCTTAAGGTCTAACATTTATTTTATTTTAATAATTTATCATATTTAATATAAAAATCTAATGAATCTGTAAGTGCGCAAACTATAGAATTACATATCTTCATCGTGTGAGTAATAAGATTATCTTCTACTCATAAATTGCAATTTGCAACATGTCAATATTATATTTCTATAAGTGTAAAATAAATAAAGGCTACTTTTTGAGAAATATATATATAAACTTAGGAACATACGATTGCACAATTAGTTTTAGTAGACTAGAAAATGGTGACTTTATATAATTATTTTGTTGTTTTGTCTCATTCAAATAATTAAATGATTTTTTTTAGCGTTTATTAGTAGCAGTGGTAGTAGACGAGCCAGTAGGTAGAACGCTTACGCCTACTCTAGTTGGAGAAGTAATTGAAATAGGTCTTGGAATTTTGCTAGCAGGTTTATTTCCTCTGGCTGAAGATCCTGAAGCAGTACTACTATTGTTACTTCTCTTACTAATTGCTGACTCAACATCACTTGACAACATTTCCCATTGCATTTGTAACCTTTTGAACCTATCCATTTCTTTAGAATCTAATGAATTAGGTCGAGTTCTAACCCCTTGTTGATGTTGCTCATCATCATTATCGGGTTTTGATCTTAATTCACTCATTCCTTTTTCATCATAATATTGATGATGATTTTCTGTTGGTGTTGTAGCTCCACGATGTTGATAATGATGTCCAATAGCTGTAGAGCTAGAAGGTATTGCACTGTTAGGACGTGAAACTGGTGATGTAACTGCTGAAGCTGCATGATGTTGATGAATATTATTATGAGTTTTTGATTTAGGAATGTGACTAGCTTTTGATGATGAAAAATTGTTGCCTCCAAATCCTGCAGAAGATGGTTTAGGCCTTTCATCTGAATATGATCTTTTCATTTGACTTTTGATTTTTAGTTGGTTATTCAAATGATATTTGGAAACTTTGGTTTGTGGAAATTTACATTTAAGACGGGGTGTATTATCTGTTTTATTTCTTGTTTGTCCACCACCTCCTCCTGATGGTGTAGTAGCTGGTGAAGATTTCTTTCTTAGAACTCCACCACTTGTCACTGTTGACATTGATTTTGTATTGATACTTTGATGAAGGATTTTAGCTTCATAAAATATATCTAATTGAAATTGTTGTTGTTGTAATTGTTGAGTGTTGACTAGCATTTGATCATATAAGATTCGTGTTGAGGTATTGCATAAAAACATAAAGGCTGATGGTTCTGTAAATTTAAATTTAAAACGTTATTGAATTATTGATGTTTTTTTGGAAGAAATTTATATGAAATTTACCATAATGAGTTCGCAGTAGACGCTCTTTTGTTCGCAGGAATGTTAGCCAAGATGTTAAATTTTGTAGACTGTAAATAAAAAGGCAAAATTAATTAAAAAAAGAAAGTCAACAAAACTCTAATAGATTCATATAGGCATCGTAAAACTAGCAAGATTATCTTTTACTTAAATGGCTAGAAATGATTTCTTAATAAATTGTTTGCATAAATATAGAAATGTCATTGTGCCCCAATTGCACTTTAGCAAAAAAAAAGCAATTTCGTAGAATGCGAGAAATTGGTGATAAATTTCATTAAATTTATGCAAAATGTGCAATCATCGATAACTTTTATGTGACAAAATTGGCTCTAAACAATGCAACTCTAAAGGTTTCATAGTATAAACTAAATTACAACGGTTAACAAAGTCCTAAATTAAGTAACAAGAGTGAAATTTAAGATCATTTATTTCTAATGGTCACTTTCTGATATTCTGCCGAGCAAATCTTACTAATTAATAGTTCTACAAATCTAATTTTTCTTTTGTGGCATGCAACAAGTATATAAAAATGTCCTGAAATAGTTAATTTGTGTAATTATGTTGTAGTTTTTACAATTTGGATATTATAACTATAGTGAAAGTCACCACTTTCTCTAGTGAGATGAAATTTTGTCCAAATTCTATTATTAAACCTTATTTAAAATTTATTTAGTAATGTTAAAGCCATGTCTCTGTTTCGTAATACTAGAAATTTTAATTATTATGCTATTTTCGTTTGATAATTTAGCATAAATTTAATGTTCATTGAAATGTCAACTTCTACTGTAGTTTCTATTAATAGACCCGTTTAGAATGCTCTATGAATTTTTCTCACATTTACTAATTTCATTAGGTTTTCGTCTTTTTCTAAGTACTTACTTTAATAATCCACAAATAAATGCATTGAATTTCATTGGACCTTCCGCTAGATTCTCTTCACTATTGATTCTCATTACCAACTCATTGAGAGTTTGTGCAGTTGGACCATATTGAATAGAAGCTTCTATAACTCTCCAAACAGTATTAGTAACTTTACCAAAAATTGTTTCTAATTGCGGACATAAACCATCACTCAGTAAACTGTAAAGACTTGGACATAATGTTTCCAATATAAGTTTTCCTGTTGGTGATGTTGATAATATTGGTACATTTCCTCCTCCAGATCTTGAATTATTACTATCATCTGATTCTTGGGGACTTTTAGTAGAATTTCTATATTGTTTTTGGGACTTTTTACTACTAGTTGTACTACGAGTATTTTGTGAAGGTGATGAAGATGAGTCATGTTGCATACTTTGTTGAATTATAGTCACAGCATTTGAAACAGAGTCAGTTAAATCTACACATGGAGCGAGAAAAAATTTTATTAATAATCTAATTAAAACATAATTTTGACATTTAAAACTTACATTGCTTCTCACTCATGTCAACTGGTTGATGATGCTTACTACTACCAGAAGTATAATGTCTATTATCCATGGAACAATTATCAATAAAGGACGTTTGTTTTGGTGTATTAGTTGGAACTTTGGTAAGACTAGAAATAGATTTGCCATTCATTAGGGCTTCATCAAGAAATTCAGTTCCATCAGCAAACAGATGAAATTCATTAAGATTCTTTTCAATTTCCATTGTCATTTCAAGTACTTGAGGTAGTATATCAATTTGCTCTTGTAATGAATATCTTTTACCTTTTCTTTGCCTTCCATACTGCTCACAATTATCTTGTGTATTAAAATGACTTTCAATTCCATCTTCAGTTTCAACTTCTTGACAAATTGGTGGTAGACTTAATCTCTTGTTAATCATTGCACTACTATTATTATTTCCTCTAGCATTTCTTAATACTCCTCCACCACCACCACCACTAGAAAGTTTACTTTTATTTCTAAGTACAACTCTAGCAGTTGAAACTGTATTTGTATTCTCATCACTAGTTTCTTCAGATACTTCTTTCTCCCAAATGTCATTTATTTCTCTTTTCTCTAATGGTTTGATTTCTCCAGAAGATGAATTTCCTTCTAATGTTTTAGTAGCGATTGAAGAAGAATTATTATTATTAGATGAATTTGTAGTAGTACCAGAACTACTTGATGGTGGAAATTGGTATTCTGTTGGTAATAAGAAGTTCAATGATGGCCAATCTTTGACGGCATTACGTTTGATTAATAATTCAACATCATTACAACTCATTGGTCTTGCTTGTCTTCTTCTATTGCCACTATTAGCTCTACAATGAACTTCTGTTGAGGAAGAATTATTATTTCCACCAGCGCTGTTACTACGAAATGATTGAGGAATTAAATACATTTTCGTAGTGTTTGTAGCATCTTGTTTACTAAGTAGGAATTGTAGGTCAGGTAAAGTGTAATTTGGATAGCAAATATAAACTGGTGATTGAAGTTTATCTCCTTGTTGCCTTTGATGTTCTTCATTCTTAGCTGCTAGTTTTCTTACAGCTTCTTGTTCTTCTTTCTCAAGTCTTAGTTGTTGTTGTTGTTGTTGTACTCTGCTAGCTAATTGTTCAGATGAGTTGTCTTCTGGATTGTTAGAATTGTTATTACTTTTCACAACCAGAATTGATGTTTGTATTTCAATACTTCTTTTAGTATTTCTTATAGCTTCTGCTAATTGAGTGTTTCCACTACCAATTCTTCTTCCAATTCTTCCTTGTCTTCCATCACTACTATTATTACTACTACTACTTCGATTATTACTACTGTAATAATAATTTGTTGTATTATTATTTAAAGATTGTTCCATACTATTAATAAGTATTCCACCACTACAACCAGAACTTCCACCATCAGTTCCTGTAGACATTAATTCATCAAATAATAATGGTCGTCTTGTTTGATGATGATGATGAAGTACATGTAAAGGTGGTGGAAATCTCAACATATTTCTCAAGTCATAAAGTTTCATTAAAGGTCTAAGAAGTGATGGACAACTTTGTGTCATTTGTTGTAATTGTTTATTAGTTGCTGCTGTATTTGTTGTTTCATTATGTAAAATATTATTATTTTTATTGTTGTTGGCTTGTTGACACCAATTTGTTATGTTTTCTTTATTAGGATCAACATTAACATCAATTAATGGTGATAGTAAAATCCCATGATTACTATTTGCATCTTCACCTTCTTCATCTAATGTCATTGAGTGTTGGAAAGCTATTGTGTAATTATTTCTATTTGCTGCAGCCAAATTACTAAAGAGCTCATGCTTAACATCAAGTGAGTCTGTACTAAATGTTTGAGTTGTGAGTAATTGTTGCATTTGATTTGAAGCTAAATCTGTCATTGGTGAGAATAAATTTTCTGATTTACAAATACTCATATCCATTGATTGCTCTATGAGATTTTCATCTTGTACTCCACCTCCTTCATGGTTCATATTTGTGGTACTCAGACATAATTGAGAGTCATCTAAATTGTTTGTTGCTCGACTAGCCATGTTGTTACTAGTACGATTTCCAATTAGTTGTAAGTGACTCATCATAATTGAGTCTTCAAAATCAAGTTGATCTAATATAGAGCAAGTGATACTGGCAATTGTTTCTACACCACAGCACTCATCTTGTTGTTGTTGTTGTTGAGGTGTTTGAAGTCTTAGTAGAGATGGTGGTTTATAATAAGGAGTTGATGACTGCTCTACATCCTCATCAAATGTTATTGGTGGTGGTGTAAAGTAGTCATCGTCGGAATGTCGAGTTAGTAGGTCATTGTTGAACCTGTGAATAAATTTAGTACATGATTTAATTTGTTGGAAAAAATGAGTAAATTTATGGGAATCATACCCGCTTTCTGTAAACCATTGATAGCCATCTTCATCTTCTTCAAGGACAGCATTGGTAAAAGTTTTGTTGTTGATGGGTGGAGCAGCAGTCAAGTCCATTTTAATTTCGTCGACGTCTACTGTGTCACCTTAAAAATTTAAAATAATTTGTAGACGTTTTACGTATTTAGGTATTACTAGAATTCTAAAATCTAAATCTCAAGTACATGTTGTGATATGATATACTACTAAAAGTCTATAGAAAAATATACTAGTGATGGGCAAAAGAACCTTCAACTCTAATCTAATAATCACTAATGTAATATTTTTTATGTCTTTTTTCTTCAGTTTTTTCTTGCCACACCGCTAAGAAAAGAAAGGACGATGTATATATGGTTAGTGCCAGATGAAGACCATTTTTTCAACTCTATTTTTAGGTTTTAGAAAAAAGAGATCTTTTCTGTTTCTCCCTACTTTATGCATAATACTATACTATATTACATCATGAGAGATTCATTGAGCTCGACATGACATGAGACAAGAGTAGTACTTTAGTAGTAAAAATTCTTGGCAATAATTCTTTTTTCATGCATATCTCTTATTGAAATTCATAAAATAGAAGAAATAAGGTTATAGATCTCATATATATATATATATGTAATTAATTTACCACCAGTAGCAGCTGCTGGTGTATTACAAGAAGAGTCCTCCATTTCGTTTTGCACTTGTCACTATATTATTATACAATCATTTCTTCTAAAAGTTTTAACCACTCTATGCACTATATATTTATTACTTACTTAAATCTATATGTAAAATAATTTACATTTTTACTACGGTCAAGAGCAAATATTCAATCGTGAATATAATCGTATTCTTAACTAAGGTAAAAAAATCTTTTCTCTCTTTCTCCGTATCAACGTGGGCGTTTATACTACAACTTATCTATTGAATTGAATGCACAATATATAGGACTACTACTAAAGTAGAAAGCATATAAGAGCAAGCGTCATATACTTTCTCGACTTTGATCGACCTCTCTTTCTCTCGCCCTTTCTCGGCTTCCAGTTTTCCATGTCCTGCGCTCTTTTCCAGTTTAGTTTTCATGTAATTGCATCAAAGGCAAACCTTTGGAGAAAAGACTGGAGAAACTTTCACCCCATAACATTATATATGTAGCTATAAGAGTTTTAAGAGAGCTTTCGGGTGGCCGTATCAAAATAATATTTGTGCACTTTCCCACTTTCTCTCCAATCGATTTTTTCCTACTAAAGTAAATCCTTCTTGTTGTGAACTGAACATAGCTCAAAGGAGCATTTTGTTCACATTCTTTTATGTTATGCATACCAAATTCAATGCAGCGTTACATATACCAATATAATACACACATACTTTCTTCTTGTTCTCAAGAGTTGACATAATAATAGTACATTCCTTTTATTTCTTTACAAATTATAATGCTATTGTTATTGTATTTTGGCTTTTTTTTGCTGTTCTCTTCTATATAATAGGTATGGCTTGGCTAAATATGTCTAAATTGGCTATTACATGGACTATATAAGTTTTCTAGTAGTACATTTATATGAAGGAGTGAAATGGATGGCATTTTTCAGTATATATATTATTAACATTTAACGACGATTGACAACATTCAGAGAAAAAAGTGAGAGAGGTCAAAACAACATTTGTATAGTAGTAAAGTGTTTGTATATTAATATATATATACATATTTCTCTTCGTGTTATACACTAACGGTTATTACTCCCTTCTTGCATTTTTTCCTTGACTTTTTTGGACTACATATTACATATATGTGCTATATTAATTGGAGTAGTTATATTAATACTGCTATTGTATAATATGTTAGTACATGAGTAGCATTTTAGCACAACAACTTATATATGATGATTACACAACTTTTTTTTATACAAAATCAAATATTTCTCAAATGTCAACATTGTGTTATTTATATGTATGTATGTATGTGTGAGTTTTTGATGAGAATGAGACTTTTATATATTATGTGTATATATATGAACTGATGAGAGAATTGGTCTCTGCGTTGAGTCTCTAGAACCTTTCCTTGTTGTCTTTGTTGCTTTGAACCTTGCACTTGTGACTAGTGATGGGCGGAGGACTGAAGAAGAACAAGCTGTTGTTGGATTTTGTGTTGTTAGCATTGCCATTAGTAGAATGATGACAATTTGTATGAGGTCCACTGACTACAGAAGGGGATGTTGAATTGTTTTCAATGTCAGAGTCATCATCTTCTTCATCTTCATCATCATAGTCATCATCTTTGCTATTTCTATCTGAATTATCTCCTCCTCTATGCGTCACACTAATTTCTTTTAATTCAATTTCCTCTTGCTCCTTACGTACTTGCCAGTAAAACCAACTACAAGTACATATACAAGGTAATTAAAAGCATTTAAGTAAACAAGCTCTAAATTAATAAATATAATGTATACAAGTTCTTACGCAAATATGAGTAGAACAGGGACGGTAATAGCAGCAGAGACGAGAAAGAACGCTCCTGGATTTTACCGGTAATATGTGAGACAATTAGTACTTTCTTCATAAAATTAATTTTATGAGATTAGTTTTATTTGAAAATTCAATATCTCTTACCAGGAAATGAAGTAAATGAAGTTGGCATGATGTATGTACTATATGCCTTTTGGAATTTTTTCTTCCTCTTGAAATCAAAAATTTAAATTTTCTATTTTTTTATAGTTTAAAATATATTAAAGTCAATTTTTTTTGGAATATAATATGTGAGACGTAGTTTTGGAAGAAGGATAATGTAGTGTAGTCTACAACACGACGATTTTTTAGGGGCGGTTATTCCTTTTCCAGTATGCTGTCATGAGTCGCCTAACTCTGGAAAAAGATGCTGTGATGATCCGATGATGATATGAAATCTCTCTCTACTTTTTGGAGGCTGCGCTGCTGAATCCTGGAGACTGATCTTATTTTATATAAAAGATTCTTCTTCTTCTTTTGTAATAAAGCTACTGGATACAGGATCACCACCAGTAGAGAGGAGAGAGAGATTCTGGAAATCTAAATCTCTCTCATTCTACTCATGTACTTACTTATATACTACCAAAGTCTAAAATGCTATCTCAAAAGACGCTATAAACTACATTACAAATGGGTCATACTATGCATTATGCATGAAATATCACATTTAATTTTTTTTCTTCTCTTTTCAAAAAGCCATTGCTTTTTTATTTTATTATCGCATTAAAGAGAGTCTATACAAGGCAGTTATTTCATTACATGGCATTATGTATTATAAAGCTTGTTTTTTATACAACAATATATAATAAGTAGTATATGCATGTATGTTGTAGTATTTTTTTAAATATAATTTGAACAAAAGACTAATGAATTAAAATCAAGAGCGACACTCGAGTGTTATACATAAGTTTTTTTCATAATTTAATTAATACGGTTTTTCTAAATCTATTTCTTTACATATATCGGTCGGTATAGCATGCAAGTTTTATATATAATATATTTTCTAAGTCTTGTTTCGAAACACAAAATACAAAAAAAAACAACAACGAAAGCTTTTTAGCAATAACAACTATATCTATAACTATATTTTAGTACATAAATGTATATATATTTTATATGTGAAACACATTGTCCATTCCGTATAAATCCAAAAAGCAGTTCCAGCAAATCCTTTTTTTGACCACCATTATTACATATATCAGTTCGTTCATAATTGGCTGAGATTTTTTAACAACATTAATAATATACACAATATATTCATTAATCTATTAACTATCTACATTTTTTTCTATTTATATATATTTATAAAATGTACCCCCTCCAACAAACGTCATCTAATGTCTAATATTTTGCAAGAAAGGAATTGGATTTGGTACATTAAATTGTTGAAGATGATTTAGATGTTGAAAATTGTCACCACTAACAGAGCCTGTCATGTCACTTAATTCTGTAGATACTGTGTTATCACTTCCATCACTATGTCCTCCTCCTCCTCTTCTCATATTGTTACTAATTAATTTATTACGCCCAGTAATAATTGTATTACCACTACCAATTCGAGTATTTGGTAATAAATGTTTATCTGATGTTACAACAAAATGTTCTTCATCCTCACTACTTTGAGATTTTGAATTATCTATTAATAAAAGATTTCTTTCTAACATTGGATTTCTTCCAAGCCAAGGAGATTGAGTTGGTGGTGGTTTCTCAAGTGGTGTTAATTTTTCTGGCTCTGAATTATTTGAATTTTGTTGTGTCAAATGTTTTCTATTTAATATAATTTGTTCCAAATCACTCAATCTTTCTACAATACATAATGACGTCAGTCTAGCATCAGGCTCAGAATCCCATCCTTCCACTAGGGTATCTAAAATAATAGTATTAGTATTAGTTCATAGTATCCTCATCCATCAAACTAAATCAAAAATATTTATTTACCTCTAATTAATCTTGATACCATTGAATCTCTCCATGAAGAAAACAAAGGACGTTCCCTTCTACTGACAACATATTTGGACAATGACTCAATGCATAAATCTTTTCCAATCTCTAATTGGTATGGTAAAAGATAATTGGGTGTGTCCAATAGAGTAATGTCAGAGCAAACATTAGCAACTTCCCATAAAATTAAAGCTAATGAGTACACGTCAGCTTGTTTGAGTGCATTCTCACAGTCTTTCAAATTAACTGCTCCTTCAAGTAATTCTGGTGCCATATATCGAAGTGTTCCTGCTTCTGCCAAAGAACAAAATTCAGCTTGTTTCTCTTGTCCTGACCAATAATATTTGGAACCAGATAGTTGAAGTGAAAGACCAAAATCACTAATGTAGCAAGTAAGAGTCGAACCATCAATCAAGACATTTTCTATTGGGAGAAAGAGAAAAGATTAGAATATAATAATATGTCAATTAGTTATTCTTCTCCTTACTTGAAGTGAGATCCCTGTGGGCTACAATAATGTCTAATAAAAAAATTAGGAGTATATTAGCTATTTTTGTAAAATGCAAACTTTGTAAAAGATGATACAGAATTATAAATAATAAACTCACCATCCTTATTGTCTCCATGCAAGTATGATAATCCAGCTGTAATAGTTTTCATGATTTTCAATGTACCAAGTAAATCCAAGCAATTATTTGGTGTACAAGATAGAAAATCTCTCAAATTTCCAGGTTGAACACGACTCAAAACTAGTACAGGATTGTTTCCAATTTCTTTCCATCCAAAATATTTGACAATATTATGATGACTATTTGATGAGACACCACCATTTAAACAATTAAAAATGCATCTTTCATTCTCAAAAAAGTCACGTTGATCTGGTTGAAACATTTTTACTGCTACTTCTTGTTGAGCCAAATATCCAATATAAACAGTACCAAATCTTCCTTTAGCAATTTCATCACCAATTGTTAAAATTTCATTAGTTATTTCCCATATAGTTTCTCGTCCACTGGTACTAGTACTAGATTCCATTAGTTTATCACCTTCTTCATCAAAGATTTTTCCAATACCACTACTTCCTCCTATACCACCTTTTCTTGCCATTTGTTGTCTAAATAATCTTTTTGCACCAAATATTAATGATACTATTATAATAATACATCCAATTCCAATAGCAAGCATGACAATTATCATTGTTTTCTTTAATTGAGCTTCAGCATCATATTCTTCATCTTCTTCATCATCCAAATCATTCATATTACTATAAGAAGTTAATCTAAGAAATTCTTCATCATCAATTCTTCTTATTGTAACATTCCAATTACAATTATCTTCTGCACAACAACAAAATAAATCCTTGTTGTAAATGTTGTTATCACTCATACTAACATTTGCAACACAAGAATTTGTTTGACATGGTGTTGGAGGTGATGGTTCCCAGCAGCCCATTTTGATAAATTGAACATGTTGCAATTCAAAATCATCAGATATAATTTCAGGTGGATTTGTTGTTGTCGTTGTTGTTCCATTCGTAGCAGTAATAGAAGAATTTGATACTACTACTGCTGCTGTCTTGTTGTCATTTAACTTTTCTTCTGGTTTACTAATCCTCCATAATGAGAAACAATATTTTGAATCTCTACCACATTGTATTTCACTTTCCTGTGTCAATAATAATTTTGACATTCATGAATTAATAATTAAGAGTTGAAGGTCATTTTTCGTTTATCAAAAGAAAAGTATTATATAGCTTACCAAATCACCATTCTCTTTTAAATAATCACATCTTCTTGCCTCAGTCCTGCTAAATAGCACTAAAACTACGATAATCAGAAATGACAATCTTTCATTCATTGTGTAGAATCTGTAATGAGAAAAGAAAGAAGAAAATTATGTCAGGTCCTTTATAATCTCTCTAATCCTTTCTTTAATTACCTGTTAGTTCAAGAATCTTGTCAGTCTCTTAATAATTCACAGCCTTTGACATTAACCAACACTTTCGTTCTCTTCTTGAGTCCAGCAAAGAAAAGTCCACAACTACTATTCTTATATTATTAAAAAATTCTTTAACGATTGTCTTTCTCCTTAAAGTAAAAACTTTAATATTATTATTATGATTGTTGTTTTATTGCAGTTTAGGATGAAAAACTAGTAACTATATTTCACTTTATTTGATTGGAGAGAGAAAGATGAAGTGTCTACTTTAGATGACACAATTAAAATTTTAGGTTTTTATAGACATCAGACACAGAGGAAGGAATTTTCTCTCACTCTGTGATGTCTAACTCGTCTCTAACCCTTTCTTCTCTTCTTTGAAATGTTCTCTGTTTTTTATACTATATCTGATGGTATATACAGTCTGGCGACTGTGGATGGTGCCAAGTTTCTGTCTAGCCTTACTGCCGTCTGGCTCATGTATTTACCTCTAATGTTTGGCAACAATACTAAATATGAGATGTAATCAAAATAATTAATTTACGCAAGTAACAAAATTTTAATGTTCATAAACCAAATTTTCCAAAATTTAAACAAAATTCAGACTCTGAATTTAAGATGTCCAAAAAATGATACAATATTAATTTGCCCATTTTCGGAGGCAAACTGAGACACACTTTATTACATGCTAGTGCTAGTACAACATAGAATAAGTCACTATTCAATATACCATTATAAAATGTCAATAGCTAATTATAAACTAAAAGTATGGTTTCATATTTTATTTTACCTAATTATATTGTTGTAAATCATTAAATTAACAATTAAATTCAAAAACATTAAAAAGGTGTTTCATCAGCAGTTTTCATGTTTATTTCACCAACCAACTTTCATATTGAACAAAGATATAGTATACGCCATCTAATAAACGAGTACTATGTAAAACACGCCATGTCTATTCTACCTATATCGCGGTCCTTCTCAAGTTATTGAAGCACACAATACAAAATATACACATAACACAAAACAATTTCATTCATTAGGGATTGTCAAAAGTTTTTTTCGGCAAAGTGAACTTTACTTCTTTGTGGAAAATAAGTAAACCGGAAATAGAATGTCAAGTAGTAAGTAGTAATTCATTGACCTTTCTTAATCCTTTGTTTATATATTACGGGAAAGTTTAAAATAACTTTTGTTATGATTGACAAACTAATTCTCATATGTTGTAATCTTATTGTTTGTATTATTAGAGAAAGGAAAGAAAAATAAGGGAGTGACGTTATCATTGCAAGAATTTAATGCTCGTGTTGATGATGGAGCCACACCATCCTCTGGACAAAATGTTGTTTATGCACCGAAAAAACCTCAATTAAGTTCATGGGCTGATGAAGTTGAAGAAGATGGTATTATACCTATATATTTATTAAAATTATTAGAACTTTAATTAGTGTACTGTGTTGGATGTTTTGACGTGTAGTAATTCTTTTCTTTTTTATTTTACAGAACTGATTACTGAAAAAGAAAGAATAATTTTACCCTCTGCTCCAAGAGCTGCTCGCGGCCCCGCCTATGACGATAGTGAAATACCTCGGTTAGATATCATAATTGTATACTTTTCTTTATTATTTACTAATTATACTTTATTATTTTATTATATAGTCAGCCTCCATTTATTGCTCATTTGGGGAATTTATCATATGAAATTGGAGATGAAGATTTATATCGATTTTTTCGTGACGCTACTATTATTGAACTTCGACTACCAAGAGATCAACAAACAAATCGTCCAAGAGGATTTGGTTATGTTGAATTTGAAACAAGACAACAACTTATTGATGCTCTAATACAAAATGAGCAAATTTTACGTGGACGTCCTGTCAGAATTAGTTTAGGAACTGGAGGTCATGCTGGTGGTGAAAGAAGAGGTGAAGGAGGACGTGGAGGAGATAGAGGAGGTATGGCTGATGAAACTCCTGATGATTGGAGATCAACAATGGGAAGTAATAGAGGTGGTGATTTTCCACCACCACCAATGGGCCGAGATCGTGATCGTGGTTATGGGAGGTGAGAGTTTTTATTTTAGTGTTGATTATTGATGATTGACTTTTTTACTCTATATATTAATTTTATTTTTAAATATTATTTTAGCAGGAGTAATTTAGGACATGGTGGTGAAAGAAGAGGTGAAGGAGGACGAGATAGAGGAGGAATGGGAATGGGTGAGGAAAGCCATGATGATTGGAGATCAGCAATGGAAAGTAATAGAGGTTTTGATTACCCACCACCATCAATGGGTCGAGATCGTGAAATGCGTGATCGCCCTGATAGAAGTTATGGCAGGTGAGTTTTTACATTAGTTAATTTGTTGTATTACTATCTATATATTGATTAATATTTTTTAAACTTTTTTATATCAGAATGAATTTAGAACCTAGAGGTGAAAGAAGAGGTGAAGGTGGACGAGATAGAGGAGGAATGGGTGAGGAAAGTCATGATGATTGGAGATCAGCAATGGAAAGTAATAGAGGAGGTGATTTCCCACCACCACCACCAATGAGTCGAGATCGTGAAATGCGTGATCGTCCTGATCGAAGTTACGGAAAGTGAGTTAATCAAAGTTATTATAATCTATTTTTATTATAATAAAAACTAATAATTAAATTAAATTGTAGTCGCAGAGGTGGTGATCATGAAGATCCTGGCCAAGGTAGAGCTGATTGGAGACCATCTATGATTATGAGCAGAGATGGCCCACCTCCACCACCTATTCAAAGAGAACGTCAAAGGGAGTATAGAAGTCGTCGAGAAGATGAAGATAGTGATGACACTAAATCTCAATCTTCTACTGCTCCGCCGCCAGTAGAGTAAGTGTATTTTTTGTCTCAATACATTTATATTGTTTTCTAATTTAATACCTTATTATTGATTCAACAGCGAACAACCAAAAGAAAGGAAAAGGTTGGTTCTTGCACCAAGAACTGTTCAAGCACCACCTGCTGAGCCAATTGAAGGATCTGCAGCTATTTTTGGTGGTGCCAAACCTGTAGACACTGCTGCCAGAGAAAGAGAAATTGAAGAAAAATTAGCAAAAGCTCAACTTCAAGCTAGAGAAGCTAGAGAAGAAGCACAAAAATTTAGAGCTGAAAGAGATAGGAATGATTCAGATGATCGTGGTGAAAAAGAAGAAAAAGATTCACATTCAGAACCCGAAGATGATCGAGATACATATGGAAATTATATTGATGAACATCGTGGTGGTAGTAATGAACAACATGAAGACTTTATTACTGTAGAAAGACGTCGTCCACAAAGACCGCAAGATTCACGAGATAGTAGAGATAATAATAGAGATCCTAGAAATAATAGAGATGGACCTCCTTCTAATAGAGGTGGAGGTGGACCTAGAGATAGAGATCATCGAGACTCAAGAGATGTACGTGGTAATAGTAGTAGAGGAGGTGGTCCTAGTAGTAGACCATATAATAATAATAATAATAATAGTGGTCCTCAATCGCGTGGAGGAGCAGGAGATAATAGACGTGGAGGTGAATTTAGAGGAGGTGGTGGTGGAGATAGAGATAGATATGGTCCACCTCGTGGTGAAAGAGATAGACCACGTGGAGCAGGTATTAGTGAGCGTACAACATAAGGTCCATTTCAGACATAAAAAGAATAAGATTTAAAATTATTATAATAATTAAGAAAAATTTAAATATAAGAAACTAGGTTATAGGTTAATTGATGCAAAAAAAATTTAATATAAAAAAACTACAATATAATTAATAAAAATTGAAAAAATGAAAAGAAAAATAATTGAGACACAACCACAGTTGTTGTTTTTGTATAAAGTTGATTTTTTGGACATTTTATATGATGGGCATATTATTTTTTTTTACAAATTACAAAGCATATATCATTAAATAATTAATAATAATGGCATCATCATCATTCATCATTATTTAGATAAATTGACTTTCACTAATAATAAACTATATATAGTCATTATCGCATCACAAAATTCTCTCAAAATGATTATTAATTGATTTTTTATTATTATTATTATTATATTTTTGTATCTCAGAGTTTTCTTATTTTTCGTATTATTAATTATATATTATGTACAGAACATACACCATTATATTTTACACTGTATGTATGTATATCTAATAGTATAGTATTTTTTCCCAAAAAAGAAAACTATATTTTATGCTGATTATTTTGTTTTTTTTAAACACGATGAGAAACGATAAGTATATACTTTTTATATAGTAGTATTTTTTTGTTTTTTATAGTATAGTATAATAGTAGTAACAGTATATAATATGAGCTATCATTTTTTTAATTTAAAGAAAATTTTCTGTTTTTTTGGAGAAGTAGTAGTAGTAGTAATAGTAGGAGAGGATATGCTGAAAAGGAACGCATCAACAACAAACAACAAAAAATTTTACATATTTTGACAACATTGTTTCTTATTAGGTTGTTCTGCATTAATTTGTTCCGCATTCAGTGGTTTCACATGTACAGTTGGTGTTCCGTCATCTCCAGGATTTAGTTGTTTTTGGGACACTATATGATAGATTTCTGTAAATAAGAAGAAAAAGAACACAAAATTTGTAGTAATAGTGTGCATATCTTTCTTAAAAAGTGTTTTCCTTTTACCAGTTAGAATATTATGAAAAGCTGTCTCTACATTAGTAGAATCCAAAGCTGAAGTCTCAATAAATGATAGACGATGTCTTTCGGCAAACGCCTTCGCCTCATCAGTAGGCACAGCTCTCAAATGTCTGTATAAATAAATCAGTATATAAGTGAGTAATTATATTCTCATCGTCTTTATCTTATAGTTCTCACCTCAAATCACTCTTATTACCAACCAGCATTATTACAATATTCTGATCAGCATGATCTCTCAATTCTAGAAAATCAAAATGTGAATCAGCATAATAACGGTGTATTGCTTGACAGTATTGATAAATTACCTTTTAACCATCTCTCTACATTTTCATATGTGAGATGTTTGGCAATGTCATAAACAAGAAGAGCTCCTACAGCACCACGGTAGTAGCTATATATATACAAAAAATATTTGTGTATAAATAAGATATGTAAACAAAACAAATTTACTCAAATATGAAGTCACTAATAAAAAAACGCCACTTACGCTGATGTAATAGCCCGATATCTCTCTTGGCCGGCTGTATCCCAGATCTATAGATAGATATATATAATGGTGCAATAAACTTGGATTAAAATATTTGATCATTTATAATATTGTTTATTATCATCTGTAGGCATTTTATTTACCTGTGCTTTAATAGTTTTTCCATCGACTTTGATTGATCTGGTCGCAAATTCTACACCGATTGTTGATTTCGACTCCAAATTGAATTCATTCCTTGTGAATCTCGATAGCAAATTACTCTTTCCTACTCCAGAGTCACCAATTAAGACAACTAAAAAAGTCAGAAAGAGACATAAATGTATAATTTTTGATGACTAATGTAAAATGATGCGCTCATCAGATATTTTAATACACGTTGCGTAATAATGTAAAACTCTGTATAATGTTGGCCTTCATTCATTTCATTATAAACCAGAGAGATCAAAAAATTCCTTTCCTCGTCATAAAAAAAGTTTGTTAAAACTTCCTTATTCATTCTTTTCATACAATAATATATATCCACTAAATAAATTTTCATTAAAAATCTCCACCCCTACCTAAACTGAATCTAGCTTAGCTTTTTGAGCTTAGTAGTAATTTTTTTAATCTCACAAGATGCTGACTCATGATATTTTACTCAATTATTTATCAATTTCTAATCGGTTTACTTACCTTTAAATAAATAATCATACTCATCATCACGGCTGACCATTTTTGACACTAAAAGATAAACACTAGTAGTAATTGAAGATGGTTTTTTCAGTTAGTTTTTTTTATTCAGTAAAAGTTTAATGCACAGCACACAGATTTTTGACACTTCTTGCTAGAGCCGCCCATACAATTGTGTGAGAAGAGACGAAGAACAGAAAACTAAATGAAGAATTGTGTATTGGACTATTGCATTTATCGTAGACGTGGCTTTACCCACGATTATTCAAATACCACAACACTATAGAATTGTAACTGTTTCAGCAGCTGTTTTAACATAACACACTGTTCACACCTTCAACAACAAACTTTTGAGTCATTCACTGCTCAATAATTGTGAATGAGTCATTCCATGTTCAATGTTACTAACCAAATAAAGACTACGCTACTAATTGGATTGTGGGTAGTCTCAGCATTTATTTAAAAGCAAGAATTTAGTGTGTTCTACTTTCCAATGTATAGAATTATGCCGACGACGTAGAGTAAAGAGTGAATGTCTTTTTAAAAAGTTTGTTCTTGACAGTTATCAATCAATGACAGCTCACTCACATAGTTCATATATCATTCCATACAAATTACTCACATGATCATTATTTAATTCTGTGTTAATAATAATCTTCTTTACAGTACTCATCATTCATCGTTTGTAAAGGAGTGATATTAAATTAAATGGTGCTTCAAAATAGAATGTGCAATGACAATATAAAAATGTGATTCTTGTGATAATATACTCAACTTGTTACCTTTATTTATTACTACATTCCTTTACTTTGTACAAAAGTAGAAGAAGATGTCGAAGAAACGCTCTGCAGCAACAAAGGAAATCTTGTATACTAAAGGAACTAAAATATGGGTTCCAGACACAGAGAAAGTATGGAAAAGTGGTGAAATTATCAAAGACTACTCATCTTCTGAACCTGTCAAATCTTTGACATATATTATTGATGAAGATGGTGGTGGAGATGCTGGGAAGGTATGACAATACCCAATAAGATTACTATTAATTGGACTGGAAATCTAAAATGTGGTTTTATTTTTTTCCACAGGAAGTTACAATCCAAATTAAAGATCCAACTAAAGATCTTCCACCATTACGAAATCCTGATATACTCATTGGACAAAATGACCTCACATCTCTTTCATATCTTCATGAACCAGCAGTCTTGTATAATTTAAGCTATAGATTTTGTAATAATAATTGGATATATACTTATTGTGGCATTGTATTGGTCGCTATTAATCCATATGAAGAACTACCAATTTACAATGCTGATACTATATGGGCATACAGAGGACAAGCAATGGTATTTATTTAATATTTATTATTCATTAATATAGCGTCCATAAAGCATGACGACAATTGTATATATTATTTCATAAATACAGGGAGATTTGGATCCACATATTTTTGCTGTTGCTGAAGAAGCTTATACTAAATTGGAGAGGGATAGTAAAGATCAATCAATCATTGTGAGTTTCTAATATGAATATTATTTAACTAGTTTATCTTTAATGTTTAATGTATATTTTCTTCTTGCTAGGTAAGTGGTGAGTCAGGTGCAGGAAAAACTGTTAGTGCAAAATATGCTATGAGATATTTTGCAACAATTGGAGGATCAGAAAATGAAACACAAATTGAACGTAAAGTTTTAGCATCAAGTCCTATCATGGAAGCAATTGGAAATGCAAAAACAACAAGAAATGATAATTCTAGTAGATTTGGAAAATATATTGAATTACAATTTGATACAAAATTCTCTATAATTGGTGCATCAATGAGAACTTATTTATTAGAAAAATCACGTGTAGTATTTCAATCAGAAGGAGAAAGAAATTATCATATATTTTATCAAATATGTGCATCAAGAAATACACATGCAGAAGTTTCCGAATTATATTTAGATGAATGTGATGGATTTAATTATACAAGACAAGGAGGTTGTACAGATGGAATAAATGGTACTTCAGATGAAAAAGAATTCAACGAGACTGTCGAATCACTTAAATTACTTGGATTTGGTATTGACAGTAGAAGAAATTTCTTCAAATTACTTGCTGCCATTTTACATTTAGGAAATGTTAAAATTATTAGTGGTAATGATAAAGAAAGTTCATCCATTACTAAAGATGATGCACATCTTCAAGCATTTTGTCAATTATTATCTATTGATTTTGAATCAATGAGAAAATGGTTAACTAATCGTAAAATTGTAACTGGACGAGAAGAATTTATTAAAGGAATGACAGAACCAGAAGCAATTAATGCTCGTGATGCTTTAGCAAAGGCTTTATATTCGGAATCATTTCAATGGATCGTAGCTGGGGTGAATAAATCATTGAAGACGCTTCAAGCACATAATTGTTTTGTTGGATTATTGGATATTTATGGATTTGAAACATTTGAAATTAATTCATTTGAACAGGTTAGTAATTTTAGAAAGAAAAAAATCTAAAACACTCTTAAAACATGAATTTAGATGTACAACAAGTAATTTTGTCATTTTAGACTACTTTTAGCGTATATGTTTTAAAAGTTTTCAAGATTACTAAATTATTTTAAACACTCATGCTCATACTATGACTATTATATGTTATTTTATAACGGTATATTTCCAACAGTACGAGTTCAATTTGTCCCATTTTTTCAGTTTTTCAATTTTATGAAATTTCGAGTTATTTTTTGATGAATATTTACTTTTTTATCTTTATATTGATCTGATATCTTCTTATAATAGTCTTATACATTCTAATATAACATGTAAGTTGGTAAATCTCAAAAAGTTCAAGTCCAATTTGACTCATTTCTTTTCTAAGACATTCTGGCATTATAATCGATTACTAATTATGTTTTTTTCTCTCTCTATGTCTGTTTTAACCAAAAAACAGCTCTTTATAAACTTTGCGAATGAAAAGCTCCAGCAACAATTCAATCTTCATGTCTTCAAATTGGAACAAGAGGAATATGTAAAAGAAGGAATAGAATGGACTTTTATTGAATTTTATGATAATCAACCATGTATTGACTTGATTGAAGGTTAGAATGACGATATACACATCATATGCAGTCATTTATTTACTAATTTATGTCTATTCTGTGTTAAAAATCATTATATAGCAAAATTAGGAATATTAGACTTGCTCGATGAAGAATGTCGCATGCCACAAGGAAGTGATGGTTCATGGACTCAAAAATTATATGGAAAATGTAGTGAAAGATGGGGTCAATGGTTTATTAAGCCAAGAATGAGTCAAACATCATTTATAATTAGTCATTTTGCTGATAAAGTAGAATATCAAAGTAATGGATTTTTAGAAAAGAATCGAGATACTGTCATGTTGGAACAAATTAATACAATAGGTGAATCTAAAAATGAATGGTTAGCTCAATTATTAATTCAATCAGATCCTGGTGCAGTCTCTTCTGCATCAGCTATGAAACCTAAACCAGCAGTAGGAGGAGGAGCTAAATCTTCATCAATATCAACAACTTTATCACGTAAAAAAACTGTTGGAAATCAATTTCGTGAAAGTTTAACATTACTTATGACATCATTAAATGCTACAACACCACATTATATTCGTTGTATAAAACCAAATGATGTGAAACAATCATTTCAATTTGATCCACATAGAGCAGTTCAACAATTGAGAGCATGTGGTGTATTAGAAACAGTACGTATTTCAGCAGCTGGATTTCCAAGTAGATGGACATATGCAGATTTCTTTAATCGTTATCGTGTATTATGTAAACATTCCAAAGATATATGTAGAACAGATATGAAGAAAACATGTGAAAAAATTGTTTTAAATATTATTGATGATGAAGATGAATATCGTTTTGGAAGAACAAAAATATTTTTCAGAGCTGGACAAGTAGCATTTATGGAAAAAATGAGACTTGAAAGATTAAGAAAATGTGGAATTATGATACAAAAATATGTTAAAGGTTGGATATATAAAAATCGTTATAAGAAAACTCAAAAAGCTGTTCAAGGTTTACAGAAATATGGTCGTGGTATGTTAGCACGTCGACAAGCTAAATTCTTAAGAGAAACTGCAGCAGCTACAACAATACAAAAATATTTTCGTGCATGGAATGAACGTAAACGTTATAATGAACTTAGATCACTTGTTATACGTTTCCAATGTAGATCTCGTGGTTATATTGCTAGAAGAAAAGCTTTGTATTTGACACAAATTAAATGTGCCATCATTATTCAAAGATTTTATCGTGGGTACAAATCACGTTTATTATATGCTAAGAAATGTCATCAAATTATTATTGTTCAAAGTTGTATTCGTCGATTTTTGGCTAGAAGACAATTTAAAAATCTTAAAGTGGAGGCACGTAGTTTGGAGCATATTAAACAACTCAATAAAGGGTTGGAAAATAAAATTATTTCTCTACAACAAAGAATTGAAGATTTATCAAAAGAAAATAATGTATCAAAAGCATTGCGTGTTGAAAATAATAATCTTAAAACAGATTTAGATAATATGAAAGGATTTGAAAATCAATTAAAAGCAGCACTTGCTAAATTGAAATTATTAGAAGAAGCTAAAGTAAAATTAGAAATTTCATTAAAATCTGAAATGGATGAAAAAGTAGATTTAGTTACACAAAAAGTTAAATTGGAAGAAGAAAAAATTGCTATATTACAAGAAAAAGATGAAGTTGAAACAAAGATTGGTGAATATGTTCAAGAAATTGAATTTTTGAAAGAAAAGAATTTGGAAACTAGTAAAATGGAAGCAGAACTTGTTGCAATGGAAAGAGAGCGAGAAGATGAGAGACAAGCTTATCAATCTATGCTTAAAAAACTTCATGATGCTGAAGCTAAAATTGTTACATTGGAACAGGTTAGTATATATCAGATTTTTTTCTTCTTTTAGTATATTTCTATTACAAAAAAATCTTGATTGAGTGACAATTCTTTCTATATCAATTGCTTACTTTTTGGACTCTTCAGTTCAAAGCACGTCAAATGAAACAGGTACAATATTGATGTGTAAATAATGATGTGCAGTAGTAGAGATTTAGTTAGTTGATGATCTTATGATAGTAATAATATTTCATTACAAATTTATTAATTTATTTACTTTCTTTTCTTTTCAATCACAGCAATCATCTCCAATAATGACAAGTAGAAATCCTGTTCCATTACCACGAAGGACAATAGCACAACATGCAGCTAATGAATCAGACTCAAATGAACAACCACCAGCAGCAACACTAGAAGAACTAGGTGTACTTTTAACTCTCCAACAACAATTGAAAGCTGTTAAAGAAGAAAATGAACAATTACATAAAAAGTTAGAAGAGCAAGAAGATGCTTTCCCAAATAGTGATAAACGTAGAACTCAAGATTTAATTAGACTTCAAGAGTTAGAAATGGAAAATGCTAAGCTACGTGATGATTTGGGAACATTGAGACAATCAATAGACGTTGGTGAAACTAAAGAGATTCGAGATGAGTACTTGAGACAATTCAATAGTCTTCAAGATGAACTTGGAAGAAAAAGAGAAGAAAGTATACAATTACGAACGGTTCTTGCTTCAACATCACCATCAGCAGCTAATAATAAATCATTGATAAATGAAGAAGATGAAAATGCTATTAGTCTTGTACTTACAACACAAAAACAAGTTATTCAACAATTACAAAATGAATTACAAAAAGAAATCTTTAATAAAACTAAATTAGAAAATGATTTCAAAAATCAAATTGTTCAATTACGTGAAGACAATGAACGACAACATAATTTATTAAGTAAAAGTGGACCAACTGATACTGATAGTAGAACTAAAAATGAAATTCATTTGTCACATCAACTTACAAGAGTTACTAATGAAAATGTTGGACTTCATGAAACAAATGGAAAATTAATGGCTGAAGTTAGAAAATTGAAGAAACTTCTCAAGAATTACAAATCGAGTGGTTCTGATTTTGGAATAATGACTAACGAGTCTTTGAATGTAACCACAGATGAAGCTAATATGAGTATTCTTCATCATGATATTATTCGTAAGAAGGAAAGGATTTATTTAGGCATGTTGGAATATAGAGATAGCGATGAGACAAAAATCTTGCGAGCACTTATTTTAGGTAATTTCTTTTCTCTTTCTCCTACGCAATATGTAATATTATGGTTTCTTTCTTGATTGTAATTACTTTTAATCTTATATATATTTTTTTTCTGTTACACATAGAACTACAACCAGCAATTTCAATGACAGCACTTCCAGGGCTTCCTGCTTATATTCTTTTTATGTTAGTTCGATACACAGACTACTTGAATGATGATGAAAAAGTTCGTTCACTTCTTACAAATGCTATTGGATATGTCAAACGTGTAATTAGAAAGAAAGGAACTGAAACATTGGATGTAGCTGTTTTATGGCTATCAAATATACTTCGTTTCCTTCATACACTAAAACAATATTCAGGAGATGCATCATTTCAACATGAAAATACACAAAAACAAAATGAACAAGCGCTGAAAAACTTTGATTTATCAGAATATCGTCAAGTTTTGAGTGATCATGCTGTATGGATTTATACTGTGGTTATAAAACATTTAGAAGATCAAATTCAAGCTATGATTGTACCAGCAATATTAGAAAACACAGGCATAGATACAACACTCTCAGGACCAAAAAGTAGAAGTCAAAGTGTTTCTTCTGAGCCAGGAGAATCTGCTGCTAAACCATTGGATACATTGATTAGGAAATTAGATTCATTATATAATATTTTAGGTTCTTTTGGAGTTGATCCAGAAGTTATTGTACAAATATTTAAACAATTATTCTATTACATTTGTGCTGGGGCTTTAAATAATCTTTTGTTGAGAAGAGAATTATGTCATTGGGCAAAAGGATTGGATATTCGCTTTAATGTATCGATGCTAGAGGTGAGAAGATTTTTAGAGTTAAAGACTCTAAACCTTTAGAGTAATAATACTTAATTGTTAAAATTTCATTTCTTCTCATTTTCTATTATTATAGGAATGGTGTCGAGGAAAGAAAATGGATGCTGGCATCATGTCAACTCTTCAACCTTTGATTCAATCATCTCAGATACTTCAAGGTAGAAAATCCAATGATACTGATGTTACAACAATTTGTGAAAATTGTGACAAGATGAGCATACAACAAGTCGTGAAGTTACTTAATCTCTATACATCTAAAGATGGTTTTGACTCTGATACCAAAGTATCCAAAGCATTTATTGAAAAGGTTCAAGCAAAATTATTTGAAATGAGAGGTGATGAGCTTATGGCACAACACCAACAACATCAAACTCATGGTTCAAGTTTACTTATGGATACCAAGTTTTCATTTGCTGTTAAGTTTCCATTTAATCCTTCATCAGTTAGATTAGAAGATTTAGATATACCAGTGACATTTGGAATTCATCAATGGATCAAGAGGTTGTAATTTCGCTATTATATATGCAATTAATACCCTTATTATATAACTTATAGTAAATAGGTAGTTGTAGTGGCCATAATATTATATAATTGTTATTACTATTTAAGAAAAAAAACTGCTTCAAATTAGCTAAAAATGCTACAAAAAATTTACGGCCTTTAAAACTTATATTGTTAAAGCATGTAGTAGGTAGGTAGCTGGTTGAGGATAATGTCACAAACTATGTTCATTTATTTTTTTCCTCTGCTTAAAAAAAGTAATAGATCTCTAATTTATTTTATTTATTTTGCTAATATAATAATGAATAACTCAATAAGCTATATACTATTGACGAAATGAAAGAAAAATATATATTCAAAATGTAACAATTACACATTCCTAACATTCCTATAGGTTAATTGATAATAAGAATTCAATTGTTGTTGTTAATCAATATTATTATTATATGTATTTATGTCGAAGAGAGTGCTATTTAATGTCATTTGTGATAACTGTAGTTTCGGCAGTAGTGAGACAAAAACATATTAAAATTGTACCAGTGCAGTGTCTTTAGCTTTTTGAAAAGACAAAAAGCAAAAGAGAAAAATATATTATATGGTGCTAAATCGAAAAAAACGCTAATATCTTACATGACGTATAGAAGAAAAAATATATCGAGAAATTATTATTATTATTATTAAATAATTATGCAGCATGCAGAGAAAGCAGTAATAAAACAATTAAAAAAGTATACTAATCAAAAATCCTATCTTTTTGGGGTATTTCGAGATTATTGGCATTTTGGTCACTTAATGCATAATATAATAATAACAATGAGACAATTTTAACAAAGCACTCTTTATTATTATTTCATCATCGTGTCATCATCAATAATAACATTTTTTTTTATACTTACAACGAATAATAATTATAGCTCTGTGTTCTTTTTTTTAATCTTTTGGCGAAAAACAATTAAAACGTAGAATTTTAATTTAGTTAGTAGTATCTTATATAATAGTTTAGTTTTTAGTAGCTAAAAGTACAATGTATTGGACTTTGTTTTTTTTCTCAACTTCGTGTCATTCTATTTAAGAAGTATATTTATAATATTACACATCATTTTTTTCTATTGAAGATAATAGATTGAAGACAACGAGCCGTGTAGTAGTAGTATAGATGTTATATTGTTGATTTGGATCATTGATGAAAAACATAAAGTTAATATATATTTCATATTTTATATAGTACGAGCAAAAACTTTTTTTATGTACAAGTTTTGTTGTTGTTGCTTTTTCCTTCTCTTCTTTCTTCTTTTGTTACTATAATGTTAGAACTTTGTTTGTGGTTCATATCATCATAATATCATCATCAATATCATGCTGCTTAAGTTTTGAGATCAGAGTTCATTGCACTCACAAACAACTCTCTCAGACACAAAACGGACACTTCACTCACTCGTTTTTTCTTTTTATATAACTTTTCTACTAAAGTTTCTTGTATACTTTTTGCCTGGTTTCTGTTTGCAGATTTTTTTTGGCATACATATTGACGACAGTTTTTCATAATCATCATCACAAATTCACATACAACAACACACATGCATATCCTTAATCAATACTTCAGGCATTCAGTTTTTTTCACCAACCAAAACTCACATTCTTTTTTAAAAGTTTGGTCTTCATGAATTTTTGATAGTTTTTTTGATTAATTTTCAACTTTTTTCTTGTCGTTATTCAACGAAGAATCAAGTCATCAACAGAGCTTAAATATATATAACACGACACAGAACCTTCAATCATTCACATTTTTCTAAAAAGATAGTTTTTAAAGTTTTTCATTTCGTGTTACATGTTTTACGTTAGTGACAGTGAACAAGTTTTTGCTAATAGAAGAGAAAAAGCTAAGAAATTTGAGAAAATATTGAGAGCAAATGATGGTGAAGACGCTGACGTTCCCTGTTGCATTGCAGCATGTGTTTCTCCTAAAAGAAAAAACAAAAAATTATGACGAATGTCTCATCTTATGAATTATCAAAAAGAGAAGAAAGTTTACATTACCTGTTATTACGTGAAGCATTACAGACGCTGAGTCAAGGTTTGATGGTGAACATGTATAGTTCCCTGTGTAAAATAAACAAGATGAAAAAAAAATATTTATTATGCAGAGAGAAGAAGAAAAAAAATCCTTTAGAGTTTTGACTGGAAGAAGGAAGAAAATGTTGAGTCAAGAAGAGAAAAAAATGACTGTTGGCTCTTTCTGATGTGTGACAAGTTTTGTAAAAAGTCTACAAGGAGACATTTTGTGAAACTTTGAAATTGTCTCATGTCTCGTCTTCTTCTACTACTACTACATATAATATGAACAACATACATGAAATTTATTTACATACTAACATTTTGTCTCTCTCCTACGCAAATTCTATAAGAGAGAAAAAGAAGAAGACTTGTAAATACACTTTCTAAGGTCTTTACTTTTCTTAGAAAAAGGTTCAGAGCTGAGCTACAGCTCATATAACCTCCTGGGAATCAATCATGGTAATACAAGCTACTATAACTAGTGCCATCATGTCATTTATTCCCCATTTTAGCATTTTTTCTTTACAGTGTAACAAACATTTCCTCTCTTCATAACATCATAAAAGACAGAGTATTAGAAGTAAGTGAACTTTCACTTTACCTGAGTCTCTTTTCTCTGCAGCTTTTATTAATAGTATTCCTATCGTTGTATCGGAATTTACCTATTAATTTGCATAAGGAAAGAATAAGGAAGAAATGAGTATTATAATCATAAATCAATTTAGTGCTTTTAGACATTATATGAATGTCGTGAGTGTCTTGTCATGCATATTTTATTACGACATGCTGTGTAGCAAAAAAGTGACACTATGCAATAATAAAGTATATATCTACATATCTCTTACCCTCTCGACACTTAAATGCTTATTATGAAAATTGACAACTCGTGCACCATCATGGTACCAAAATAAATATGAGGGTTGCTCCAAACTTTGTGTGATAATACACTGTGTAATGAAATGAAAGATATTATAAATTCAGTTAGTTCAGAATCTCATTTTGAGACTTTGAAGAAGTAAATTTTAATCCTTACTTTAATTTGTACCATTGACCCGCTCTGTTATAGAAAGAAATAGAAAATTAATGAAATCACTGCCAATAAAAATTGTTGTAAATTAAGAAACTATATACCTTAACAAATAAATCAGATTCGCCTAAAATCTTTGTTTGGGGAACTGTAAATAAGAACAAAAATTTATATTTAAATTGCTGTCTGGCATTTCATTTCATTATTATTATAACTTTACCTATGATGTCGACATTGACAAAAAACGACATTTTGGGTTCTAAAATGCACAAAAGTGGCACATGTCATTATAATAGTTTCACATTCTAAAAATATTTATTAGTCTATATACTCACCTGAAGTAATTTGACACTCATACAAGCCTTTATCACGAAGTTGTATATACTTAATTTGAAGTGTCCATGTATCACCATTATGCAAAACTTGAAATCTCTCATCAGCTATAAAAGTATAGCGATCAACTGTGAGAATATGACTATCTCTTTTACGGATCCATGATACCTAGAAAAAAATCCATAAAAACAAAATGGATTTATTTAGAGAAAGCAATTTAAGGAGACAGTATATAGAGGCAAATAAATAAACTCAACATGTCAAATGTCACTGAGTGAGACTGTGAGGAAACTGAAGAAAGTAGAGAAATAATGGACTAACATGATTTAAAAATCGTTCTTTCCAATTATGCTCAATTACTATATACACATGTGGGCTTTTTCGCTTTAACAGACGGACATTATGTCCTGTCATGTCAGTTGTCAAAACTGTCATTTGTATTATACACGAGTCACAAGTAAGGAAGAAAAAACAACATTTAGGGAGAGAGATGACAGAGAGAAAGAGAAAAACATATCATGCTGAGAAAATATTTTGGAAACATTACCGATTTATTTCCAAGTTGCTTCACACGACATGGTAAGAAGCAATGGGTTCCCAACTGAGCTGTGATGTTCTAAATGAAGTAAGTATTTATACAATTTATTTATGTTCATAACAGGAAAACAAACAATATCCTTATTACCTGTGGTGTTGTACTTGTATCAAAGTATGGACCTGCTAACAGTACACAACAAATTATTAAAATTGTACAGCTTAGAGCTTTGGAAAATTGTCCAACAAAAATATATTTCTTTTCTACCTGTGTACAGTCCAGTGAATCCTTTTCCTTCCCATCCATTTACTGTTGGACCCACTATAAATAAATAACAAAATATATATTATGAGTGGATCATCATAAAACTGACAGCTCTTTTACAGCTCTATAAGAATTATAATTCACAAGCAAAAGGGTTTATAAAGGGTGACGTGTAGAAATCGCATTTTATGCTCAAAGCTTTCATCATCATCAAGTTTCACTGATGTGATGAAAACCAACATAGGATTAGCGTTTTATATATATACCCTTTGATATATATAAGTATATATATGTATCATCATCATCATCGTAGTCGTCATTGCGTCATTGTATTGTAACACGATACATCTATATATCTACAAGAGAGAAAGCTTTTATTCCCTGATTTTATGACGCTGACGCACATTCCTAAAAGATGAGATTAGATACAAGTGAAAGCAATGAAAGCAAAGGTATTTTAACTAGCAGCTAACTATCTATAGCTATACAATACAAAACATCATAAAGTATACTAAAGGCGAAACATCGTTAAAGCTTCTTTTACAATGTGCTAAAGTGTTTACGACATTATTTACCAGATAATGTGTGGCTGATCCAAAATGAGGAGAATAGAGCAATGAAGAAGAAGAAGGACAACATTTATAAAGGGTTATATATAGTTCAACTCTTGAATAGTAATTTCAATTGAGTCCCACACACAAACGAGGATGAGCGAAGAAAACCTGTAAGAAGAAAAAAGTTTTCAATAATAATAAATAAAAAATCCTGTTATTAAATCCTTATATATAATATAAGAAGGTAAAGAGGATTATTATTATTGTATCAAATTGAGAAAATCACAATAGCTCTCTCTCTCTCTAAGCTTTTTTCAATGCTATTTATTCTTTGGAAATAAATTCTGAACTACAGAGATGAAATATAGGTATATAAAGTCTATATATATAATAGCCGTGTCTCTTTTGAACTTTGAGCTAAATACAATTTTGGGATCAAAGGTATTTATTGTCATCCTCGTGGTGTATGTGGTTGTGACGACGTTAGTGACGTTGATCTTAAAGTTCTCATGTCTTGTGACCAAAGCACAGTGGGAGAGAGAGAAAGAAAAGTAAGGTAATAACAAGAAAGACGATTGTCAGAGAGAGCAGTAAAGAAAAAGTGGATTATAGTTAGAGAGAGAACACAACTGCGTGTGAGAAAAAGGATTTTTTGAACCAAATAAATAGTATTACATTATATCCGCTTTCTATAAAACTCTCTTCTTTTTTGCTTATGTGAAAGAGTGACATAGGGTCATCTCTGTCAACACCAAGTAGCTCTAAACAGAGTCTACACAACCTAAATATAACATAACATATTATATACTAACTATATAGTAGGATCAACTCAACACTTTATAAGTACGTGAGGGTCATATAAGAAGAAATGTTGTTGGTGAGAGAAAATTTGGGACAAAGTGAAAAACGAGAGAGAGGAAATTTAGAGCTTAGCTCAATGCTTTCTCTCTATGTCTGTTTTGTTCTCTTTGTGAGTTTTTGATCCTTTTCGAACCAGTTAAAGTATATCAGTTCACTAGTACATGGAATGTAATGTGCTATTTTACTCTGTTTCGCAAAGGTACATTGGTTGTTAAAATAGCTCTCTTATGTCTCAAGTGATGTAATGTTATTGTACTTCACTACTACTACTACTATATATGAACTATGAACTATATATACCTTGTCACATATAATAATATTGTATCAAGAGAGAGAGTTTGGGTATTTCCACACTTGTGCTTCTGTACTAAATTCGGATTTAGAAGAGTCTAGAGTTAGCGTTGTAAATTTATTTTATGAAGTCTGTAAAGTTTTAGAAGAGTTAGATGAGAGATGAGACGACACTCTCTCTCTCTTAGTTTGCTAAGCTATACAGTAGACTATATATAAAACACATATGGCATTTGACATTTACATCATCAATCATGTACACTAAAATAATTAAGGTCACTCCCAAGAAGAAAGTCAGAAAAGACTTACTGTGAGAAAGAAGCCTTAAGAAGAATAATCTTGTATATTAAATACATTGTGCACAGCGGGTCGTATTATATTACATAGTATATAGTATTATAGTACAGGAAAATCATAACAAGTAATTAGTCGCTGATTTCTTGTCACTAATACTATAATAGTCATTATAAGGCTAATGTTGTATTTTATTATATTGTGCAAATAAGGAAAAGGAATAAGAAGTAAAGTTTAGCCTAGTCACTAGTTATTAAGCTAGACCTCCTAATAAGACCTTTATAATATAAGTAGTAGTATATATATTTCTATGTGTGTAATTAAATATAAATTAGTACTTACCGAAGAAAGCTGTTGTTATTTTCTTATAGAAGCTTTACTCAACTCTTTTCTACTTGTGCTGAGCTGAGTGATGTAAGTATTTTATGTTTACGCCAAGTCCAATGGGAATTTTCCAAAGTTCACATTTCACAAACACTTTATACTTCCATCAGTTTTCTTTCCTTCGCTCTCTCTCTTACTTGAATTATATTGTGTATTGTATTGTAGTCTATTATATATATATATAGTTTTATGATGTTATTGCTTTTGTATTTGTAATACGATACAATCTATACAAGTCTATATATATATATAGTCTTTGAGAGGATTTATCGTTGTTCACTTTCACTGAGGGGGAGGAATAATGTATGAGTGGAAGAGATGAGTGAGAAAGATGGCTATAAGAGCTCCGATGATGGCACAGGCTACAAACAATCGAAAAACGAGTTTTTCACGAGCTTTCTTCTCAGCTATGTACTTGCTCACTTCCTTGAGGAATGATGATGGTGATGATGATGATGATGATGGTAATGGAGATGATAATGGAGACTCATTTTTAGGCATGACTCTGAGCAACTAGACTCTCTCTTAACTTTCTCTCAAGTGTTGTTGTAGTTGTTGAAGACGACTAGAGAACAATCTGCAATTGGAAATAAAAAATAACAACAGGTACGTTTAGATTTTTTTAAAAGTGATACTCTCTGATAAGTTGTAACACTATACATATAAGAATATAGAGTTGTTATTTACTTTTATATTGACAACAAAAATTGGCCAACTTGTCAAATATATATATAATGTCATACACCCTATGCTCACTTTTTATAGTTTCAGAGTAGAATTATGTCATCAAAGTTTTACTCGAAAATGACATGATGTTAGCTTTTGTTTATGTTTTTGAATCCAATAACTTTAAAACGCAAAGTTGTTGTTGTAAGCTTTAGCTACAAGAGAGCGAGAGAGAAGGGCGAAAATATGTTGTAAAAATAATAAAAATAAAAGCTTTATGAAAATTGAGTGACAAGAAGAGTGAAAGTACATAGTAAAGTTTTGTGTCCATTTATGCTTGCTTCTCTCTGTGTCATATATAAGTGTTGTTGTGTATGTGTATACTCCTACTCACTTATAGAAATATATACACTAAGCAAAAAGTTTGTGTCCAACATTCAACGATTGAACATTTTTTACAGTATACAGAGAAGACAGACAGGCTGTAAAAAAACCTCTTTAGTTGAGTGACGGTTTATGGACCTTTATAGAAAATAAGAGTAGCACCGTTTCACATTCTCTCAGCATCTCTACACTCTTTCTTCAGAACCTCGTAAAGTAATGAGTTTTGTGCAACACAACCGAAACCATCGAGAAGAGTCTTATATATATTTTTTTCTACCAAAAAATTCTTTCCAAAAGTTCTCTCTCTCTCTCTCTCAACTTCTTACTTTTTCCCACAACAGAAAACAACGAGTTGCAAGTCTCTCTTTGTGAAATGTCCAGTCTCTTGAGTTTTTTCGATCTTTAGAAAAAGAAGTTTTTTCTCTACTTTTTTCTTTTCCTCTCTTCTACTTTCTACTCCGCCTGTCTCTCTCTCTACCTACCTACAAAAACTATAATAGCACACACCGTTCTTTAATTTCACTCTCTCTTTTACCTTTCATTCCCAAACTTTCTCGAAGCGAAAACGATTTTTTTCCTCTCACTTCAAGAGAGACCTTTTCTCTTTCTCTCTCTCTGAAGTACAAAGTATCAAACATATATAGCTTTAGCTTTATATTGCCTTTTAGAGTTTTTTTTCTCTTTTTTCTTCTTCTTCTTCAACTTCAACTTAGCAAAGCAATACACACACAACAGCACCAGATGTTGAGTATGTGTCTACAATGTCTGTTAGATTCTTTTTTAGTTTTTAGGAAGAAAATAGTTTTGTGAAGAGAAGTTGGGAAAGAGAGAGAGTTTCTTTTTAGCGTGGCTAACGATTAGAACTCTGTGAAATGGAGTTTGTGTATATAGGCATTATAACTTGTAACACATTTCACTATAGTTGTAAAGTACTTTGTAGGTTAAAGAACCTTAAAAAGAAGAAGACTAGAGAAGTATATGTATATATGTGCATATATATATATGACTAGTCTCTTTTTCTTAATACCTTAACCTAACTCAAGAATCTCTCAGTGAAAGTACAACATTGTACTTTTATATTGCTTTCTCCAATGTAATGTAGTCCACTAGCACTAAAAGTAAAAGCTCAATAGTTTAGCACTTAAAGAAGACTACTATGTTACACAAATGGCAACAATCTAGTGAATATTCTAGAATCCTTTGGCAAGAGTTGAAACCAATATGAGAAAGGAAGAGAAAGCTTCTCTTCCATTACGACTTTGCCAAAGAATATTACATAAACTAAGCAACCTTACTCTATGTCTCCATTTTGGAAAACTTGTTTGCTACTCAGTATTACAATCCTTCATAGTAAAAGCACAAAATCATTTTCTACATTATTTTATACAACGTGGCGTAACATGATGTATGTATACATATAGTGTATCGCTTTACACGCGCTCAATCTCAGACTATAGATCATATCAAAATTGAATTTCTAGCTAGAAAGAAGAAAAACTCAATTAAATGTCAGTCAAAGAGCTCACACACACATAGTATGTATACCAGCTAAAAAAGAAATTGTTTTGAAGGCTAAACCCAACAATATCAAAGAATCAAAGTATCGTCATGTAAGTGTGTGTAAGATTTTCTCTATCAAGGATACAATGTGCGTGTTGGAAATAAAAAGAAAATCTTTGACACTACTCGCTCTAACAAAGTTAATATCTGATATCATAGTAGAGACTCGTGACTCTTTCTCTCTTCTATTTGAGAGCAATATCTTTCTAATATTACATCCACAACTTCCAACAGTTCCAACACATATAGATAAACTACAAAGCAATAATACCAGAGTCGAACAACAACAACTAATAGTTGTCTTGTCTGGCAATAATGGCTTTAGTGTTTAGTGTAGTTATTAGTATTTGCTCAGCTTAGAGCTTTCTCTACAAAAGAAAATTATGAGCCTACTGTTCTGTTCATAGTTTGGCTTAAGCTTATATCTTCTCTGTTTTTGTTCCATTTGAAATTTACAATGCAAGAAGTTGACTAGACATTCGGTTTAAACAAGAGTATAAGATATTCTAATGAAATTAGAGGATTGCACTCTACATGTAGTATAGTACAATGCAATTTAACCCAACAAGACAAAATTTAGCATGTTCTTCTCTTGTTTTCTGCGGGTAGCCTTCTGACCTAAATTGACATGAGGCTCTATGAAATATCCAAGTCAAAAAAGCTCTATGCCATGTATAGAGAGTATAGCGGTGACCCGCATAGTAAATCTATGGCACAACTAAAAATTTTTTTTGTCAATTTGTATATTGTATTTCCTATAGTGCACACTGTTATAGGATAAAGTAAAATATAGTATTATTAGAAATATAAAGACAACTGCGGTCCTTGTTGTTGTATTCCGTATTCTGCCTTATATGTGTATAGGGTAGAAAATGGAGCTGTGTACATTTTCATATTGCAATATAGTCGTTATTTGTTCGTTCCAACTTTCAAAATTCCAACGGAGAGAGAGACAGTTTTAGAGAAAGGAGAGAAATAGTAGAGAGAAAGCTATATAGAGCTAGAAGAGAAAATATATGACTTCACTTGACTTTATGTGACTTTTCTACTATAAGCCAATGTGGTCTATGTGTAGACGATTCAACCCATTAGCTACAACTCTCACGGCAAAGAAGACTGAGTTGTGTGTTTTACATGCTTCACTGACACAACAACGACAACGAGTACTCTTTCTATATACACTATCAAGAACTATATATAACTACTAAAACTACATTCTAGATTGTACTATTTACACGGTACTAACTGAAGTGAACACAACGACTATGACTAAACTTACAACAACTACAATCTAGTACACTTATTAAGGACAACACTAGTAGTAGAATCCTTCTACTATACTTTTTCAAGGAGAGAGTCAAATGAATGATCCAATGGTTATGTTGCTACTAAAGATAGAGACTACAACAGTATCAAAAAGGTTACACATTACATAAGAGAAAATAGGCTGAGCCCATATAGCTTAATGCATTCACTTGTGTTCTCCTCTGACAACACTTTTTTATCTGAGTCCATCTCCTAGTTTAATCGAAAGCTTTAATTTTTTCTTAATTTCTCCTGTCATGTCTCCCACCTTTTATTATACTAGTATAGAGAATGTATAGGAACTTCAATTTGCGAGATGTAGTAAAGTAGCAAAAAAGCAACAACAAGACTATAAACTATAGAGAGAAGAGAACAACAAGGAGTTTTTTAGACATGGGACAACTAGAAGTATATAGATATCTACAGAGAACCTCTGAGTACGACAGGAAAGAGTCGTTCTGGAGCAAAAATAGTGCTATCATTAGTGAAACTAAAAAGCCTTCCGCTCCAATGAGTTTTGTAGTTTCTCTCTTCTTCTTCTTCACATACGACAGAGACAGTGCAGAAAATAATTTATACAGGAGTACAGAGCAACTGGAACTAGTGAAGTTGCAATAGTAGTGACAAGGAGTAGAGTCACTAACTCACTAGTAGTTTTTTTTTGTAGTTTTTGGTTAGATTTTTTTTCTTTTTTACTACTGAACTGTGTTACAACAGTTACACATTCTTGGCTCAGTGTATATACTTTGAACACAAATTTAGTTCTCTGTTTTGCTTCAAGACTTATTCAACCTCTCTACCTTAGCATAAAAAAAACTTTTGGTTTGAATATACACGTCAACGAACTAGGATATGAAAGCTCTAATTTTTTTGTACTCAAAAAAGTTTCATTATCAGCCCTGCTTTTGTTTTTGTTTGAACTTTCTCTCTCTCTCCTCTACTTTTTCTCTGAGTTTCTTTTGTATTTTTGAGTTCTATAGTTGAAAAGTTCTCGTATATATTAGGAGATTGAGAAACGTGCAGAGAATATTATCGCACATTATGAACTTTAGTAACATGACACTATACTACTATACTCCCATTGTTATTGACATCAGCACTCTGCCCTAGTAAAAGAGAGTTTTTATCATACAAATGTGTATCTCGTGTATGATTGATGGATGGTGAAGATATAGACAACTACTATACTATATATGATGGAGTATAAAGTTTAGTGTTGGTGATGATGGAAAGGGTTCACAGTGACACAGCCTATTGTCACCATCATCATCTACTTTGCTACTCTAGATGTACATTAGGTTGATGGAAGAAAATATCATTGAGTAGCATATTGCAAAATCGCTTTACGCTTTATGGCACATGGGTGCTTTTTTTCTCTATGTAGCTTCAAAAGTTTCATTTATTATCTCAGAATATGAGAGAGGCGAGGAAAAAAAGTTGAAAGCTTTAAGAGAGAATTGAAAGAGTAAAATATTTTTTAGTATTGTATTTTTGTTTTGTCACTCTCGAGAGTATAGTTATATAAAACTGCGTGTTGAAGTGTAATACAATAACAGAATAAAAAAAATTCATTTGGAAAAGCTATATAAGAGATTTAGTTGACAATGTGTAAAAATGACTTTGATGTTAAGATGAAGCTTTTATTAGTGATTGGAATTTTTACATTGGTGCAGAGAAAAGAAAGATTTTGCTGTAGCCTTTGTAACTGCATGGAAACAGCATATGAGCCTTTGGCCTAAAAAGCCAATGTACTGCATTCAGTAGGACCCTTGAAAGTTGTCGACTAACATAACACCCCTTAGATGACATCGCACAGAAAAAATGTAAAGAGCAAATCAGTAGCTTTTAACCTCGTGCATCCTG
>VCNE01007548.1:0-26688 GCA_009869805.1 Oncopodura yosiiana
ATTTATGTTTATGTAATATATATATATATAGTAGAAGATTTATAAAATCATTATAATATATCCTAGAGCTTTGAAATATTGCAACTCAAGCTTATGTCAGTGCCAGTCACTTTTATTCTCTTCTCTATTGCAAATATAATAAGAGTCTACTATAATGCATTGTGCATTTTGACCATTATTTGTCAACGTGAGTGCTCTTGAGTAAGGGATAGAAAAAAATTCAAGAAGAGAAGGGATGATGATGATGTTGTGAATCACTTGCATTTCGACCACACCCTTTCACTCTACCAACGATCCTTGTGTTAGTTTTTCGTCATAAATAGTTCACTTTATAATATAAAAAATTTTCTACAGTTTACATGCTAAGCACAATATATACAATATATACAAATGACATTCAATTTAATAAGAGAATCATTTTATATATATATATATATTACCTCAGTAGTTGCTTAACAGAATCTATATCCCTATAATCCTTGCTATCATATAAACATTATTGTTGTATAAATGTATACAACGTCTCTAACGGTATTAAAAAGGTTTTAGCATTGAGAGACTCATATGTAATGTAATGCATTGTTGTAAATTGTATCAGAAGATCAGAGCAACTTTATATTCTCTCAAATTCACATGTGCATAGCATACAAGATCATATATGAAAAGCTACACTAGTTTAAGGGGTTAGTAGTAGAGCAAATCTTATTCACTTACACTCTTCATATTATCAAGTGGATATAAGGTGAATTTTTTATCTCTCTCTCTTTTCTACAATGTTACTTTCGTTAGAAGGTAATACATCAGGTATATATATACGTTGATGAGAGTTTACTTTATTTCTTATGCATTAAATTGAAGCAATGTGGAATTTTTGCGAGGGAATATAGCATATCTAGGTCTGGTGTGGTCTTTTGCTATATCAAAAGAGCAGACACGTTTTTAAATGAAAATCTTTGCAATGGCAATAGACATAGGATAAAGGGGCGAAGTCTCTTCACTTTAGGTTTTAAGCCTTTTAAGTATGTATTGGCATCTTTAGTTTCTTGAGATATATGTAACAGGAGCAAAGATCTTAAAGGGTAGCGACGAACTGTTCTAGTCTATAATAAGTAGCCCCATAAGAGACTCTGAGAGAATCATCCCTTAGAAGTCTTTTATATTGAGTGTACTCCACACGTCCGTTCGTCCGTCTTTCCTAAATAAAAAAATTCCTCAACACCTTCTCTCTCTTCCATATAAACAAAACACTCCTTTTTCACATTTTCACAACTTTTGCTTTCAGTATTAACATTTTTTCCCATTATCATATACCTTCTTATATATACTATTCTCACGTCTCAACTTGAACTGTCTACACTACTCCTCTTAAATGATATCCATTACACTTCAAATGAGTCAGTGTGGATTATACAATAGAGCACTCCACAACTAACAGTAATTAGTATTAAGAATTATTGGTGTGAGAATTTAAGACTCTGGAAAATTAAGTCTTAAAAGTGTTGTTTACAAAAATTGAAAATTCAACAGTGAAAGTGATACGGAATCAAATAACTTGTCTCGGTTTGGGAAACTTCTACTACAACGGGACTTTGCGTATTCTTCTTGTGAATGAAACTCAAGAGTTCTCAGTTTTCCCACGCGTCTTATTATATTGTGTTCATTGTGTGTTTGTGATTACAAGATTTTCTCTAGTGTCGTTCCTTCCATTTCTCTGTCATGTAAATCTTTATATGTTGGACTATAATGAGATTAGTATATCTCGACTTCTTACATCTTTACTAAACTTTTTCGGAAATATCAGTAGTCTATAAAAGTAAGGTGAGAGCTATATAAATATATATCAGTGTATACGCTTATTTTTCAGCTTAGCCATAGTAGCTTCATCATCGCTTAATTGCTTCATGTAGATTTTGTTAATTGCTCCGGTTTCATGAATTAAGTGAGTATAGTCAAAACTGGCTTACAACCAAAAGGTTGGTCCAAACATTTCTATATCTCTTTATATGCAAATGTAGTGTTTGTGTACATATAAATTAGTGTAAAATTTTTAAAGAAAAATTCCTTTTGAGAGAGTACATCATAATCATATATATATATGTGTGTGGTAAAGAAGAACAGAGCTAGAAAAAAACTAAGTCATTTACTCCTAATGAAAGCAAAAGTGCAATCCATCAGATTTTGCAATAAGAGTATATAGCTAGCATATAAAGAGCAAAAAAGGTAAAAATATTAAGCATATCTAGTCTAACTGTGAATCGTCCGTTGATTACTACTTCTTAATGATTATGGGCCCATCGTCCGAAACTTCTTTGGTTTGCTTAGCCAACTTTGCTCGCATTATACATTTTATATACTTACGACAACAAACTAACGACTGAGTGGCTTGGCTACCATGCATGTGTAACAACAACAATGATGATGATGATGATGATGAGATGAGAGGAACAGAAGCAGAGTAGAGAGAGAAAGTGACCGCAACTCTACACAATATCTAAGTAGTCAGTTCAGTAAACGAAACAAGATAGTTTTTTGATAGTGAGTTAGTAAGTTAGTAAGATGCAATAAGTAAGAGTAGTGTAATGCAAAAAAGAGATGAGAGACACACCCCGTTCGTTTCGTTGTTCCCCTCTTGATCTAGTTTCTCAAACCACCACACCCTTCACATATATTATTATATTTCTTTATTGCGCTCATCGTTATTTTTCTTCATCATCTTGTGATGATGCTAAGCTAACGTCTCTACGGCTTATTACCCTTTTTCGTCTTCACGAGTTCAGACTCTTCACTTAAGAGGAACATCTTGTTATTGTTGAATGTTGTTTTGTGGTAGCTTCTTTTTCTCTTATTATCCTGTGGTCTCACTTTCCTCTTTAACGATTTACAACCCTGTAGGAAGTATAGAGTTCAAAGACTTGTTGTTGACTCCAGAGTACTTTTGCACTAGAAATGTCAAAATGTTTTCTTTGCTATATAGACTCGTCTCTCATCTTTCTTTACTTCATTGCCTCACGCACCACAAATGGTGATGCAAAAATAATCTTCATTTTCTAATCAAAAACTTGTTGTAACTCAAGCCCAAACGAGCTTTCATGTGCTTTGAGCAATAAGGGATTTTTTTAGATCAATATATATATTAGTATGTGAGTAGCCAAAGGTATATATATATATTTATCATCACGATTTTGATATAGATGATGATATCTCTCTTGTGACAGAGCAAGAAACTTCGTAGGAGAGAGAAGAACATTTCACTTGTTTGACATATAATGTCTCATCACTAAAGAGATCCTTTTAACTGTCATTAAATCATTTCAATTCAGAGCAAGGCTTCAATAGATTTTTTTCTAGTTGCCCAAAATTGTGTTGAATTTTCATTCATTCCCTTATATATAAAATTGATCCATTTTGACTTGGATTTTGCAACAAGTTAGAAAAGACAACTCAACTTGATGGCCTTTATTAATGTTTACCTCTAAAAAGGTGTTAGAGTGAATCTCATAGACTAGACCAGTTTACATATGGACATTTACTATAAAACATTACTCTTCTAAAGTGTATCAATTTGTGTATTGAAAGTAAAATGGGTATGGCAAGGTAAAGAATATGTAAATCAGTTCTCTAAACAAGAAGAAGAAGAATGCTTTGAAAAGTTGATGTCGTATATAAGATTTATGCATGAATGAATCTTTAGTAAAAAAAACTGTAACATGTTATATATGTTATATATACGTGAGTTGCTATATAGTATCTATATAGCATCTTCTTCGTTTTTGTATTCCTCCTATTACGTATTATATATGTGAAGTCGGTTTCTGCATCATTGAGAAAGAGAAACAATGTGAATTTCTGAGCTAACAATTTCATGAGGTTAGTGGTGTGGTGGACGAATCTCATATAGTGTCATTGGTAAGAATTAGAAATTGATTTTAACAAATATCCATCCTTTCACCAATTGTCACAATTTTCTCACGAGTACAAGAAAAAGTAACAGATGTTGAAAATTGTCCAAAAACGGATATATATATAATATGTTATCTATATAGTTTAATTACAAACTGTTACATTATTATTATAGTGAGTGCAAATAAATGTAAATGAAATCGAGAGGGTTGAAAAATTTCTTCTTGAGATGATGAGTTTTGATAACATAGAAAAGGCTTAGAGAGTGAAGAAGAAATGAATTCATGAAGAGGAGAAAGATTGTAGATCCATATAAGGTCTTCTTTTTGATTCTAAAGTTAAAAAGACAGGTGAATTCATTGAGAGTCTCTACAGATTCACGTGAGTGTTATAAATGAAATTATATTTCTTAAATCCTAATATCGATCTATAACCAAAAAAAAACCATTAAGAAATTGCATAAGCGATGATCAACAGTTATCAGAATAAAGTAGTCATGTTCCACTTGAAGTGTTACACATTTCAACTCAAAATTTATATGTAACATCAAGATATAGAGTTTCGTACATGTAATTTTTTTTCTGTATTTTTGGTTTAGTGACTAAACAAGGCTATACGAAAATGTGGATCAACCAAAACCAATGTGGTTTAGTATAGACTATATATATATAATTATAAAATATATTCACTTTCGATTTTCAATAGCTACTACTACTACTAGTATATCTAGTGTTAACAACATAAATACTATTAAATATCCTTTCAGATGATCAGTCGATACGCCTCTCTCTATATATTGCATGATCATATAGCGTTGATATGGCCTATTACGCCACTTTTGCAACCAACTTATATTATATTACTCTGTACACCGTACCGCACAGTCATCATTATCATCATCATTGACATGAAACAAGAAAAAAATGTTAGACAAAAGGTTTGAGTCACGACTTAGGCACAAGACTTAACTCGTTATATGTATTTGCTATGTTGTTTGGCCTTAGGGTTTACTAAGCGAATCACCTAATTTATATACTCTTTTTACCTCATTGATTACTAACTTTGACTTGACGTGGCTTGGTGTGGTTGCAACAGCTAAAAAAACTTCTATAGCATATAATATGTCCTTTCTCTCTTCACTATACGGATATTTTTCTAGTATTACAAAAAACATTTATAATGTATCGTTGTAATGATGATAGAGTGAAAGTGTGACCCAAGGATTCTCTCGCTACGCCTTAATGACAAGTGCTCTTGTAACGTTTGAAAACCACATTTAATTTTGCTACTTGATATCAGACGGTGGACAAAAGAGTGTCGTGAGTGATTTCCTTCTAAAGAATGTCTCATTTTTATTAGAAGCATGGAAAATGAGATTTTTTTGTAATAGCAGGCATAGGACAAGTTCTCATAAAATTAGTCATACTACAGTGGACTCTGTCAATAACGTAATGCCAAGATTTTTCAATTTTCTATGTTATAGAGAGAGTGATAAAGACAAACTCTCTGTATAGGTAATTTGGAGAAAAAATAGCATAATTTCTGTTATAAAGAGAGTCATTGGTTTTATTTACTATGCGTTTATGTACATATATGGTTAATATGGTGCTTGAAGTAAAGTTTTAGGACACAAGAAGAGTTAGAAAGATTTTAAATATTGAAGAAAGTTTGTTAAAAACGGGGAGAAATATATAAGGTGGGATTTTGAGCCAATTTACGTTATAGACAGAGCAACTTTTCAATAAAATGCCGTCAAATAGTTAATATAGGCAGTTTTCCGTTATAGACAAATGCGTTATAGAGTGAGCATAATGTATTAACATAGGGAATTGGCTGAGAGACTGAGATTTTTACGTTATAGAGACAATTACGTTATAAAGAGTTGCGTTATTGTGAGCAAGTCCACTGTATATATTTTAAAATATTTGAAATATCTTATTTTCAATTGCCTTTGAAAAGGAAGAACGCACTTTCAATACATCTTCCTCTCATTATTCTCTTACCCCTACGCACTACAGCTTATGTGACAATTTTATATACCTGTTAAATAGGCAGAGATTTATGTAATTCTCATTATTCTTGTCTTCACGCTAAAATCCCTTACAACACACAAAAAAAACATAATAGCAGGTTGAAAATGAAAAGTTTCTCACATTCAACCTCTCTCTTCATCTTCTCTTCTGATTGTCACACATTGAACAAAAAAAACCTGTGACACAAAAAAGCGAAGAAGATCTTTTCTCATCATCATCCTGTTGTTATATAATATATATATAACATGTTAAAGTGTGATGATACTTTGTGTTGTAGAGGTATTACATGACTTTTTCTATATCTACCCAACTGTTTTAACTCACACTTTGTTGTCTCTGTCTTTTTGTCTCAAATTACTCTTTAGTTGCAAATTTTGATTGTCCAACAACAACACTCATTTCTTCTACTTTATCATCCATCCATTGCAAACAAATTGTCCCACGTGAGAATTAGGTGAAAAGTCTCAACAGTTTTTGCTTACTGAGCGTAGTAGGGTGCAAAGAAGAAAAAACTATTATAAAAATTCACTTCACTGCCTGAGCAAGCGAGAGTCGTATTGTGTAAAGAAAATGTGTCATACTATTATAAATGAGGATAGAAATAATCTTATGCAAAAAAGACGACTGATATACATATATCTGACATGTCTAATGTTATATAATGATGATGATGTTGTAATCACAATCTAAATGACAACTCACCTACATAATATATGTATATAGTAAACATAATAATAAAATGTTACAGAGAGATGAGAGTGTGGTGTACATTTCATTTTTTTTCTCTCTCTCTCTGTGACACAAGATGGTAATTGTTGACAAGTCAAAGTGTCAACTGAGCCAATATGAATGCCATCAGTTAAATTCATTTTCTTACCTTGATACCTTGATATATAAACATCCTTACCCAAAAGTATATTCTTTAGTATAAATAAAATAACCTACACATCAAGTACCAATGTCAAAACTATTGGATTAGGATTATTTTTGATAAAAGTGTTAAAAAAAACCTTCAGACTCTCTTGTCATCAAATTGTATAATAGGAATAAAATATTTTTTAGTATACAAAAGAAGTCATTGAGATCTTAAGAGCTGAAAGGTTTAAGAAATGTATGACAAAAGTTTTAAGGTGATGGAGAATTGAAAATTACGAGATGACTATTGCTATTTAATGAGCATGAATCATCCATGAAATTTATACCTACTATAGTATATATACTTGTTGTTGTGTATATATAAGTTGAGACAGTGACAAAAAATTACTCTGTAAAGGAAACATGCCATCAAACGTATAACTCTCTTATATAAGTATATCAATGAATGAATTACATACAGTGAATCAAACGATAGATAAATCATCTCAATTTATGACAAGGCTTAGGCCAAATGAATTTGTAGCTGATGCCATTTATCATTATTGCATCTTGAGTTATCAACACGTCAGCTTTTGATTCTTAGATCCATTCATAATTCACATCCACTTGAGCCGTCAATCAATTTTTTGAGAGTATAGCAAAATGACAGATGAGTATATATATATATACTCTCATTTTTTTCACAAGTTCATATAAGAATTGTTTTAACACACAAGATTTGGAAATACTGACGACATAGCTGAATGCCATAAAAATTGTCAACAAGGAGGAGGGAAGGAAAATTCTTATTGCATAATGTTGCTATTGCTAATAATGTAGGACAATGATGTTACCGCATGACAATAGGATTATGTTTTGATTTTTCTCATTCTTTTCTCTACACTAATAGCAAAAGCTGTTAAAGTGTGATTTTTCAAGAGTTATTTTACTTCTTAGTAATTGTAGTAGTTAAGTAGACTAACACACAGAAAACTCCAAGTGGTATAATTACACTGTGAAGGCAAAACTAATACTTAACTATAACATCACTTTGAATTCATTTCTTCTCTCTCTCATCTTGTATAAGTCTTCAATCTATATGGCCATTGTAGTCTATTTCAAGAGACAAAAGATTTACAACAACAACCAAAAGCTCTCTCAGAACTGAATGGAATGTGAGTCAAGGTGCTTTTCCAAAAATTTCGTGCGTAGAGAGCAGCAATAGGGAGTACTAACTCAAAAGAACAACTTTTGTATTATATGTGTATATAACAACCATGAAGAAGTTGAGATATAGAGATTATATAATAGAAATTGAGAGTGATGTATATAACTGTGTATATAGTGTTATAAGAAGATTGAAGAACTCAATTGACTTGATGATTTTTTTCAACGGATTTTACAGATCAAAGATTTAAAGATATTGCTTTTTGCCTTGTTGCTACATTTGTATAGTGTTACATCATATACACATATATTTACAAGGTGTTGGCAGAGAAGGATTATATAATCTCAAAAGAACTTGTCTTCTCTCTCTCAGCTTCGTTGCTTTCACTTTTACCAATGATTTTTTATACTCTTCCAACAATAACACAACAATGCAATGTACACAAAAAAGAGCTTAATATCCTCATCTCCGATGGAATTCTAAATGACATCCTCCTCTTGCATAACTTTTGTATTGTTGTATTAATCTATAATCCATGTCTTATATATATATATATATATTCCTTTTGCCTTTGAACATGACATAGCTAATATAATTGTTTTGAATATCAAAAAAGAGCTGTTTAAGAAAAACTAGTTTTGCCATCGCAGAGATATCGCACATCATAGATAGTTATAAATGTATACATTATTGTAGTACAAACTACTGGGCTTGAAAAATTCTTGCATGAATTTCGATCAAAAAGATAGAGTAGCACTTTAATAGCTTTTAGCCAAAATTTATTATACTAGCTAAATTGAATGTAAAAATGTTGTGAACTCAAATTCCATTGTCTTGTTTACTACTTACTCACAAATATATAAAATGTAACCAGTTTACATTTATATATACTACTTTTAATTTGAGCAACATGTAGAAAAACACATTTCTGTTTTCAAACTAATTTATTGCCTGTGAAATCTTTTTCACGCTTCTGAACAAATCATCCATACAAATAATTTTTACTATATAGAAATAAAATTGATGAGAAATTACAATATATAGCAATTGAATTTCAAAACTTGATTACTTATTTGCCTATATGTGTATATACAGTGTATCACTTTTATTGCAAAACGTGGCTAGAAGATTATTGATTTACTTTCAAGAGAATCTTCATTGAAGATAAGTGTAGTAGCAAATGGATTTTTTGTCTCTCTCTCTCTCTGCAACAATTTTTATGTAGTTCAATTCAGTGGCTTCATCTTGCAATTTGCTCACCTGCAGTCATTAGTACACATTTATTAGGAAAAGGGTCGTCATCATGATTTTTGTGCAATTTACTCTACTATACGTGCCATGTCAGCTACAATATGTCATGCAAGCCATTTGCATATGTAATTGATGATGGTATATAAAAACTAAAGCACTTTCTTTAACACATGTTTCTTATATTTGCTTACAGCACATAAAAATATTTATCAGCTCCAATGCATAACTAGACTATACATATGTATATATATACAACTTAAACGAAAGTGAAATGAATATTTTTTTTTCTTCTTCTTTACTCAGGATGCGATGAGTGCTTTAGAGTGGCTACCACTAGTTTATCCACCAGGACTTCTCGATATGCGTGAAAAAGATATACCACGAAGGTTAGGAGGAGCAATGACAAATGGCTCTTTAAACCATCCACATCATCCTCTACATCATTTAAATGGTCTTCATCCAAAACAATATCCTAATTCCGTTGCTGCAACTCTTCTACGACAAATGCCAATTGCTATTGGAGAACAAGCACCATCTTCACCATTCCTAGCACCAAATCTATTTATCAGTGCTGCTACTCCAACAAACTCTGCAAATACTAATAATGGTCACAGTCGCTCTTCTCACTCAAATAGAAGTACCACTAGTAGTAATAATAGTGATAATAATAATAATAATGGTGACAGTAGTCACGCTCATGGAACTATGGCAGGAGACTTACTGATGCCATTTGACTTATCTAGAAGATTCCATGAAGAAGCTAGAATTCCTACAAGAAGTCTTAAAGAGGAGGAAGACCAACCATTAGATTTAACTATTAAGAGAAAACGAGTTGATGAGAATCATAATATTATACGAACTCCTGAGCCTTCACCACCAAATTCTCCTATACCTTCTTCACCACCACCATCAACACCTAATTCGCTAGGTAAACATCATCAAATCCAACAACAACAACAGACATCAATACCACCGCATAGTGCAGCTTTTCCTCTACTATATGGAAGACATATGCCACCAACAATTTTGCATCATTCGAGACCTTCTTTTCCTTTTGCTGCGTCACTCAATACTCAATTGATTCAAAGACCATTTCATGATGTTATTGGTGGTGCTAATGGCTCGGCTAATGTTAAGATGAGAGATCGCTACACATGTAAATATTGTGGGTAAGTATTATTTTTAATATAAAGCTAAATTAATTAAGGGATTAATTATTAAATTATAATTATAGGAAAGTATTCCCACGCTCAGCAAATCTTACTCGTCACTTAAGAACTCATACTGGAGAACAACCCTATCGTTGTCGCTACTGTGAACGTTCCTTTTCTATTTCGTCCAATCTTCAACGTCATGTTCGTAACATTCATCATAAAGAGAAACCGTTTAGATGTCCAGTAAGTATTTTTTAATATTATATCACATACAGTGGAATCTGTCTATAAGAGTAGCTATATCTATAACGGTATTGTGTCTATAACGGTGACTTTTTGAAGTCTCTCGGTTTAAAGCCTGTCTAAATACATTATAACGACTCTCTTAATAACGGTTCTGTATATAAGAGTATTCTGCCTATAACGCTGTATTTTCAGCCAATTTTAGGAAAATTGGCTCTCTCTATAACGGGCATTGAATAAAAGCGATATCTTCAGTTGGTATTTTTACTTTTTCTGGAGAAAGAGTAGTGAAAGTTCTGGAAAATTGTGCTGTATATCTGAGTAAAGCAATAGCTTAGATCTTTGACACTTTGAAGCAACTCAAGCCAATGCTACGAGTAAATTTGACTATGTAATTCAGTATTCTGAAAAAAGTTCTCTCTATAACGATCATGTGCTTCATTCGCTCCGAATACCGTTATAGACAGACTCTGTTTATAAGAGTGTTGTGCCTATAACAGTAGAAATTGTTTGGCTCTTGGCCCACCGTTATAGACAGATTCCACTGTATCTTAATTTCTTAATTAGTGCAGATTATATATAGCAAATATATTTTTTTCTTTTAGCTATGTGATAGAGCATTTGGCCAACAAACAAATTTAGATCGCCACTTACGCAAACATGATGGTGACATGCCCACAATACTAAATCCAAATGGTCATTCCCGACGGTCTCATCATAATTCTAACAACAACAATAATACTAGCATGCATTCAATGCATCCTCAACAACTTGGCTACAACCACCCAATTCACAAAATGTCTAAAGACTCATTAATTGATGGCCTCTGTTCATTTGTTGGAATGGTGACGCCACCAGTTTCAACTTCAACTTCTTCAGACACTGGTTCCGATCAAGGGATTGAAAACTTGAAAAAAATGAGATTGGAAGATGACAATAATAATCATATTGATGAGGAAGATGAAGAAATAGATGTTGAAGAGACGGAAGTGGATGTAGAGGAATTTGATGATGAAGATGAAGAAGAGGAGGAGGAGCTTGATGTACGAAAAGTGAATGGGATGACAAAAACGATGTCGGCACTACAACAACAAGAGCAAGAGGGCAATCTTAATAATCATAATGATGACGAAGAAGATGATAGCAATGGGGAAGATATGAGAAAGTGCAAAAAGGAGAGAGTAGATGATGAAGAAGTAGCCACTAAAGTAAGGTCGTCTTCTGCAGCATCACCTCCTACAAATAATAAAAGGAGTTGTCTTCGTGTAAGTAAAAGTAATAAGCAACATAAACATAGCAAAAGAAGTAGATCTAGTAATAGTAGTAATAGTGATAGCTCAGAGAAAGAACAAGAAAAAGATGTTGAGGAAGATGAGGTTAATGTAGACTCTTAAAGGTTAAAGACATTTATACTTTCAATTTCAATACAAGAAGAAAACTCGTATTCATTTATATACATCTCAACATATCACTAGTACCTTTTCTATATGATGTACCAAAAAATATTAAATAGTGAATTTGAAGAAATATAGTTACCTTATATTGCACTTCTTGTAGTATATAGTCCTTTATATGTAAATATTTTGTCATAAGGAAATGAGGCTTACTTGAGTTACATTATGGGGCAAATATAGTTTTAATGTAAATGAAGGTAGGTTAATATATAGTAAATGGGTTTGGTTATATTTTTTGCTTACCGTTACGTTTTTTTTACTAGATCTCATCTAGTCACAAATACAAGAACAAAAATATTATATAGAGATATATTAAAATAGATATAGAGGAAGAAGTTTTTTTAGTTTGTCTCTCTTCTTTAATTCTGTTCCTTCCACACTTATTTACACTTTTTTATTCCTCTTGACTTTTCTTTGGAGAAGATCTCTTTCTTGGTTAGTGCTTTAAGTATTAGTATAGATTATAATATTAGATACAGTATAAATATATAAAGTTCAGTAAGTACATATATAAAGTACTGGCTGTGAATTTATGTGACCAAAAATATACTGGAAGGCCTAAGTTTCAGTGCAATTTTTGTAAGAAAGCAATTAAGAGTATAAGATAAAAAAATGCACGGTAATTTGGAGAAGAGCACCTATAAATATTTTATATCTCAAAAAAATCCTTCTTCTATATAGACTATATGCACGGGAAATAATATATTTTTTATATATTTGTAATATGCACACTATAATATATATAGATACTGCTAAAGAATTTTATATAATATACACACTTTATATATATATATTGGTACACTATATGTAGTATAATGCAAAACAATTTATATGCAAAAAAGTACCTTTTTGATACTCTGTGTAGGTTTGAAAATCTAGTTGTGTAGTACGTAGTTAACCATCAAATATATGTTTTGTAATAAAATAATGATGATGATGATAATGAATCAAATCAACTAAATTGAGAAAAATATATACATGTATTATGGAAATCACATATGCAACCAATAAAAATCAAAGCGTGAAGACAAATAAATTTAACAAATTGTTTCTATGCACTATACGACCTTTACTATCTTGAGGCATTTTATTTTTCATTATGTATGCAGAAGAGAACAACATCAATTTGCTTCTGTTGCTTTAAGTCTTTAAGTTCACTTATTGTTAGCATATGTTTTTTTTCCTTCTTGTTACAACAAAGTGCATTAGCTCACTTAAAAAGGTAAAAATCTCATTGTAATTCAATTTTTGCATGAGGGCACTGTTTATATTACATAGAGTCAATATTTTCTATGATCTGGTTCATCAGCTTTGAGAAATGCTACTTGGTATTCAGTGGGCAACAATATATGTATATAAAGTAGATTCGCACCTTGAGAAGTGATGAAGCATCTTTTCGATTTCATTTGCAAAAAAAGTGATCTCGTTTTCTAATATCACATGCTGTCTTGTCTCTTCTTATGCCCATATATGATATCACATATATATGTAACTATTCATCAAAGAAGAGCTTTGTTAACTTTACAATTTATATTGTTGCTACTATATAGATGATAAATATGTATAGAGCTTTCTTCTTCCTTCTTTAGTCCAATAGGTTAGTGTACTGATGCACTGCAGGGCATTTTATATTACACTGTTATTCTCTAGCTGATTTGTTGCGAATGTGAAAAAGAAGATCAGATTGAAGAAGAAGACAAAAAGGAAGATGAAGATAAAAAAGAAATAATATAAACTAGATCAGTTCACTTCAGTTCAACATGCATACACATGTGCTATAATGATCAGATGGAAGAGTTAATAAAAAGTGATTTTTCTTTGAAGATGAACGTAAGCCAGTTTGGCTATACAGTGAAATGAGAAATGATGATGACTATTTGATTCAATGAACTCATTGTGATTCTAAGTATGATAAAAAAGAAGAAGAAGAAAAAATATATAACATACATTATAGAGGACATGTAATTTTTCTTTTTTGAAGCTGAAGCTTCATTCCTTCTAGCCACGCAAAGTTGAATATAAAAACGTGTCTGTAATTCTCTTGATTACACTTTGATTCATTTAGTCCATGCGAAAATTATAACACAATCAAGAGTCGAAAAGGGAAAAAAATTAAATCATAATCTTCATCTGTAAAGGGAATTGAAATAAAAAATCAGTAGTCAAATTTTGAGTAACAAGTTTTATTTAATTAGTACATATATACAGACACACGAATATGTGCTAAAGAAGTTCAGAGTAGATGATGAGTGGTAGACAGCTTTAGATAGAAATTACAGTGGACTCTCTCTATAAAGCAACTCTTTATATAACGTGGAAATCTCATGTCAGTCTCCCGATCAATTCCCTATGTTAACATATTGTGCTCACTCTCTTTATAACGGAAAACTGCTTATAACTATTTGACGGCATTTTATGAAAAATTACTCTGTCTATAACGTAAATTCGCTAAAAATGCCACCTTATATATTTATTACAGTTTTTTTGACAAACTTTTTCTAATATTTAAAATCTTTCGAACTTTTCTTATGTCCTAAGACTTTACTTCGAGCACCATATTACCCATATATGTACATAAATAATAGTTAGTAAAAACCAATGACTCTCTTTATAACTGAAATTAGGCTACCTTGCTCCAATATCATTATCTTATAGAAAGAGTTTGTCTATAACGTAGAAAATTGAAATATTTCGGCATTACGTTATAGAGAGAGTCCACTGTATTAGAAACAAGGTACCATATTAAGAAATCAAATTAAACAAGAAGTCACTTTGCGTCGTCGGTGAAGCAAAATGAGTAAAGAAGACACAAAAAAGTTGTAAATTACTAAAGTTGCTCTCATTTTAATAAGCTTATTAAATACTAGTGTTTGTCAGAAGACACATTATAATTATATAAATAAAATATTTTTAACATAAAAATCTCGTCGACTTTCTCTCTTCTCTACATATATATACTCAAATTACAAAATCAAATCAACTTTTTTGTATAAGAAAAGAGACACCACACACACAACAATATACTTTAGAGACTAATTACCATCAGTTCATTAGTCACCACAAAGATTGGATAGAAGGAATTGAATTGCTTGATCGAATTTTTCTTTTGAGCTTCGTCTCTCTCTGGTTTAATTTTAGATTTTTTTTATTATTTGGCTTTCAGCAGCAATCTTTAGAAAACTTTTCTTCAGGGTATGAGAATAAAAGGAAAAAAGAGATTAAAGCTATCAACATCAACGACATGAATATAACACTTGAGGATTCAAATCTAATTTCATCATCAAAATGTAAATTTAGCTACATGGGATGCTGCTTCTAAAATTAAAAATTTGTTTCCCTTTTACTCTATAAATGAAATAAATTCTAAAGCCAACCAACAAAGATGATTTGCTGTGACGAAATTGTAGAAAATTTTAATCAAAGGAAAGTATATAGTAAAAATTAATGAATTGCAACAGGTAGTTGTAAAGGATAGACACGTTTAAATTTAAATGGTCGATATATAGTTCAAAAAATCCTTGACTAAAAACAGACTAGAGCACAGTATAAATGACATGTCAATGAAACTCTATCGCTCTCTGTCTTTTTATTAGTACAAATGTGTGTAAAAATGAGAAATAAGAATCAAATTGTTACAACAATGAATTGGATGTTGCTGTGATCAGTGAGGTTACACTCATGCATCTCCTGTGCTCTTTATAAGGGTGTGGTCAAAAACCTTTCTCTTGGTCAAATCATCAACAATAGTAATCATCATCTCCCCAATGCAATGCAAAAAATGATGAAGATCAAAAATACTCATATAGCTATTGTACATATTACACAAAGTTTCCCATTCTTTTTCTTTTAGCGTACGTCATCAAGAATTTTGATTGTGTGACCTCCTCGCCAAAGCGTTACGAGTTATTATAGTTTTGTTTATATTTCTACCGCATGTTGATTTTTACATCTACACGTTCACAACTCGTTGATTATAACTTAAAAAACCACAAGACAATCATAATTTACCAAACAAATAAAGAGTGACAAAATTGTAGCATATTCAACGCTTTCACAAAAATGTCAAAAAGATCAAAAAACATATAGCGGCGACTATATAATTTCTTTTAGAGCAAAATTCATAGCAAAGTCATTATATGTTAGGTATGCAAGAATGTGATATGGATATCCTTGGCATAAAAGTTAATGCATAATTAATTGTAATTTTAATTACACATTGTCACAAAATAAGAATAAAATATTTACTTAGTAGACAAACTAGTAAGTCAATAGTGAGTAAGATAACTAAATAAATAGAGTAGTAAAGATAACATTAAATAAATTACACTTTGACACACGGCGGCTTTCCTTTTTAACTAATAGTAGACTTGTCTCATCTCATCAACATAATTCATCAACTTTTTTGTCAATGAGCAATAAGAAGAATTGGGCTTTGCGTTACACTGTGTCATCATTATTGTCGTTTTCGATTTGCAGAGATGAGAAATCTTTGACATAATGACTTGATGACCGAGTGAAAGTTCATCGAGTTGTGGAGGACGTGGTTTTGTCGGTTTTCGCTTTTTTTGCTCATTTGCCATGTGTATCATCTTGAAGTCATCATCCTCTGTAGTAAGTAGTATAGGTAAACATATATGAAGATCACTAATAGAAGACGACAATGAAGAAGAAGAAAAAGCGAGCAGTATAGTAGAAAGGGCCACGCCCTCAAACACACGTTTTGCATCACTCTCTTGTTACTACATACTTATATAGATTCAAGTATATCAAGTCAAGTTAGTGAAGAGCAATTTAGAAGACATGAGAAAAGTTGCGAAACCAGAGCAAGCCAAAAACTACTTCTTCTTTTCATCATTCTGTTATAGATTGAGAAGATTTGAAAGAAAAAAAATATTTTCAATAGAGAATAGATAGATAAAGGTATATAAGACTGTTGCAATGTATTCAGGCACATACTTTTATATTATATATTTTGTACTAATAATGTCTTATCGATCAATATAAATGTGTGATGAATCAGAAGATCAAGTGAGAAGATTGAAAATGTAGTTTATAGTAATGTATTATTGTTGTTTACTATGTAAGGTATAGACAAACGTAACCATTAAGCAAGATAATGAAGATAATAGAAAATATCAAGGAGCCACACATGTAAGATTTTTTGGTATAAGAGATATAAGAGCTTGTGACTTGAGATTTGAGATATTATTTTTTGTAATATAGCTATGTTGCTTTTTTGTCGATTAGAACTAATTGTAAATCATGCTACACAGAAAATTTCATAAGAGTTCTTCTTTCTGTGGCTAAAAGTTTATTTTTGTTCTTGACTCATTATCGCCTTTTTAGAATGTCTATTGTAGAATTGTAGAGGAGAAGACATTGTCTGAGTGAGTCAGTTCACTTTGGTGCTTTAATTACTAGAAATTCTTAATGAGCTTGATTAATTACTCAATTATATATATACGTTTTCGTGTTGATTTGAAGTAGTCCCATTAATTTTTTTTTGTAAATATCTTTTCTAACAGCAACTTATAAGTATACTGATGCATGATGATGAATGAATGTCATTATTGATTCTCTACTTTTGAACTACTTATTGTTATGTGTGTGTGTGTGATGATGACCTTTAGCTGAGAGAGAAGTTCTAATTAGTGTCATGTTCAACCATATTGTCAATATGTTGAGAAGTTATAGAGATTTATTAGAGATTATTTTCATCTCTGTGAAACTTATATTTGTTTGAGTGTCATATATCATTAATCAAATGAATTTACATATACATATAATTTAATTTAAAATTATCCTATGAATATAATAAAATAATAATGTATGTGTGTCTCAATTATAGAAAGGGTTATATGTCATTAAATGAGCTTGGTCTTGCTTTTCTGCAGTTTCATAAGTTGTATATAAAGATTTGTTAAAACACTAAAAGTAGCATTCGGATTTTTATATACACTGTAAGATGTAAAGTACCAAAAGTTGAAGGAGATGATGATCAATTATTAGCATTTTCAGGTTTACGTTTGTTATTTAACAGAAGATGATGATTTGATGACATCATTGATGTTGTTGGAATTTCTTGTTTGGTAACTACTGCAAAATTGCAGCAATGTGAGACTCACACTTGAGACTCTCAAGTTGAGACTTTTTTGTTTCTATTCCCCGATTGACTAAACGATAGAAAGAGCCATCTACATTTCTCACCCATCGTCGTATTCAGCTGGCAGTATTCAATATTTTCACTTTAGCAAGAACAACTTCAAAACAAATTACTAGAAAAATTATAAAAAAAGTTGATAATTTGAAATTAAATCATTTGTAAAGTGTCAATTAGTGAATTCAACTTCAAACTCAATTAAAATATGTCAAATCACAAGCAACGTTATAAAAACTCAGCCCTAGACTCACAAGAGCTTCGACGTCGCCGAGAAGAGGAAGGAATTCAATTAAGAAAACAAAAACGAGAGCAACAACTATTCAAGAAAAGAAATGTTAATGTAGAAGAAGGAGATTATGGATTAAATGAGGTACATTTAATAACAACAACAACTCTGCTAATTTTATCTTCTCTATAATTCATATTTTTCTTTTTTAATTATCTTTCTTTAGGAATCACCGGGACTATCACAAGACATTGTACAAGCACTACTTTCTTCAAGTATTGATGATCAATTAAGAGCTACTCAACAAATTCGTAAATTGTTATCTCGAGAGCCAAACCCACCAATCAATGAAGTCATTAAGGCTGGTGTAATCGTTCCCCGTTTTGTTGAATTTCTCAAGAATGATGAACATTGTAATTTACAATTTGAAGCAGCTTGGGCATTAACTAATATAGCTAGTGGAACATCTGAACAAACTCAATTAGTCATTGAAGCTGGTGCAGTTCCACATTTTATTCGACTTCTAAGCTCACAATATGAAGATTTGGCAGAGCAATCTTGTTGGGCTATTGGAAATTGTGCTGGAGACTCACCCATTTGCAGAGACTATGTTCTACAACAAGGAGTATTAGCACCATTGTTACAACTCTTGACAAAAGCAACTAGAGTGTCTATGACAAGAAATGCAGTATGGAGTCTAAGCAATTTATGTCGTGGGAAAAATCCACCAGTTTCTTTTGAAAAAGTAGCACCTTGTCTCCCTGTCCTTTCAAGACTGTTGATGCATAATGATGCTGATGTGCTCAGTGACTCAGCGTGGGCAATTTCCTATTTGTCAGATGGACCGAATGAAAAAATTCAAGCTGTTATTGATTCTGGTGTTTGTCGGAGATTAGTTGAATTATTGATGAGTCCACACCAAAATGTTGTCAGTGCTGCTGTTAGAGCTGTTGGAAATATTGTAATTATTATTATTATTACTATTATATTATATAATATTATTATGTTGTTGTTTGAATTATTTTAATAGGTAACTGGTGACGATGTCCAGACGCAGATTGTTTTAAATTGTCAAGCTCTGCCTTGCCTTCTTCATCTTATGTCTTCAGCCAAAGAATCTATAAAGAAGGAAGCTTGTTGGACAATATCAAATATTACAGCAGGAAATCGTCAACAAATCCAAGCTGTTATTGATGCAAATGTATTTCCAACTCTTATAGAAATTATGAAATCTGGAGAATTTAAAACAAGAAAAGAAGCAGCTTGGGCAGTAGGTTAGTTAGTATAGTATTACAACAATAAAATCAGTCGACACTTTTTTATATACTAATTACTATATATAAATCTATTTATTTATAGTCAATGCAACTTCTGGAGGAAGCCCTGATCAAATTCGTACATTAGTTGACTTTGGATGTATTCCTCCTCTTTGTGACTTTTTAACTGCAAATGATATTAAAATTATTCAAGTTGCATTGAATGGACTTGAAAATATTCTGAAAGTAGGAGCTGCAGATTCTAAAACGACAGGACAAGTGAATCAATTTGCTGTTATGATAGAAGAGTGTTATGGATTAGACAAAATTGAATTTCTTCAATCACATGATAATATGGAAATCTATCAAAAGGTTTTTGACATGATTGAACAGTACTTTGGAGCTGAAGATGAAGATGTCAAAGTTGCACCAAGTGTAGATCCAAATAGTCCACAGCAATTTCAATTTAATCCTCAACAACAACAACAACCACCAGCGTTTAACTTTTAATAATAATAATTATAATTACATTACTTAATACTAATAATTGGGGTTGATTTGATGTGTGTCTGTTTTGTGTATGGAATATGGATGATGATGAGCTAGACTAACCCACAAAATATCTCTTATCCACTTCTTCACCAATTTACTGAAAACGTGCTATTTACAAGTAATTGTATCATCTTATTAATTAGTGAGTAAAAAAAGTCATCGTATGCGCGTATAAATAATGTAGAATAACAACTTTGTAAATTTCTTTCGCAGAGCAGCACAATTGGTTAGGAAATATAAATATCACATCAAAAGTTAAATAAAACAAGTACTAATAATAATAATATGTAGAGATCTGAAGTATGAAAAAATAGTAAATTTTATTGTCCAGTGTTTTCTTACCAAAATGTTATGCTGGGTGGTATTTATTACTAGTATGAATATTATTATATTAAAATAAATGGCATTTACCACATATACAATCACTTTTTGAAAGATTATGATTTGACTGTTGCAGAAAAATGCTTAGAATTTAATCATATTATTATTGTATGATATTATTGTTATTATTATATGACTGATTCTTTTCTTGGCCACTTTATTATTATTATTATTATTATCTAAGTTGAGTTATTATTAGTAAATGAGCCTGTGCCAGTGCAGTGGTAAGAAAAAAGAATAATTAATAAAAGCGTTTTTGTCTGATCCGTTAAATATATACATATATATTTTCAGTATAAAGTTCATATCACAATTTATTTTCATAGCTTTACTTATCTTTTATCAAGATAGATGAGCTGTTGGTGTTTGCTTATGAGCCAGAAACAAAAATAAAATTGAAGATAGAGCTGATACAAGAAAAATTACATCAAACCATCTATGATAAAAGTTAAATTGAAGATCACCTAAAACTTCAGTGATGATTAGTCTATACTCTGTTGGCATATTCATACGCATTAATAAGACAGAAGAAACAAAATACATGCCCATGATTTGAGCAAGAATTAAAACAATTACATTTGATGATTTTGAACTTGAAATTGCATAGAAAAATTTTGTTAGAGTTAATAGTAAACCTCTTATAGATGTTACAACAATACAACCAACTAGTATAAAAGAAACATGCTGAGACCAAAATCGAACATCTATTTCTAATCCTACCCAATGGACACTTATTTCTAAACCTCTTGTCACTGGATCTACTCGTCCAACTCGATCCAAAACAATGTTGACAGTACACTAGAAAGAAACACGAAGAAAAGGATTAATAAATCTTGTCAGTTTTTTTATATAATTTTCTATAAGTACTACTTACAATAAAAATCTTCCACATACAATATAATGAGAAAAAATATCCAAGAAAATTAAAATAAATTCCTTTCCATGTTTTAGACCACTCGACTCTTTCTTGCATATTTCTTAATTCCACAATTTCCAGAAACAAATGTCGACTCAATTCTTCAAGTGACAATATTTCATCTCTTAGATTTCCTAAATCAGTTTCAGATCTACTTAGAATTGAATTCCAAAATCCTCGACCTCCTGTACATGAGCCTTTATTACTATTAGCTAATCTTCTCTTTTTAACTAAAACCATATCCAAAGTTTGAAGTAATTTCTTTTCAACTCCTAGAATATCACTTGCTCTAACAGGACGAATAAATAGAGCCATTGAAGTGTAAGGATAATTTACAGCACCAAAACCAGAGAGAAGACCCATTACTGTTACACCAATAACACCTACTCTACTAATTGCTTGTTGAATAGAAAAAGTTCCATGTCTCGGACTTATGACTGGAAAAGGATCTCCTACTTTCCAAAATAGATAAATATATACAAACCATACAACTATTGATAATGTTCGTTGAAGTCCTTTGCTTCCAATGCCAAGATTGGAAATAATAAAGTATCCAATGTAGAAAGGTATGAAACCAATTGTCATTGTTATCATCGAGTATAGTACCATGTTCCAATGGACATATCTTGAGCTATTAAAAGAAGAGAAAGGCGATTAGTAATTTTCAATAAACACAAGAACGAACTTTAATACTCGTATACTTACTCTGAATCTAAAACTCCCAAAATTTCAAAGATTATCAATTCAAATAGAGTACATGACAGAGCAAATGTCACTGAAAATATTAGTTGCACAAGAGTATGATGTACTTCATAGTCTTTAAATAATTGTTTTACAAAAAAGATCCAACCACCAACGAAAAACACTACCTAAAATATGAAATAAAAGTAAGTATAATATGATGACATCAAATATAGCAACTCACCTGTGACCCCAAAATAATTAGGGTGTCTTCCATAAACGTCATTCTGAATTTGATATAAAAAAGAAACAAATGTTCATTGTTTTTTTCACTTTTCTCTTCTTGGTGACATTTCTGATGTGGAGAAAAGCCGACAAGTTAGAATATAGCGCCAAAATATTTATAGTAGTCCAAAAACTAAAATGAGAGACGTTCACTTCACGCAACTTTTGCATTTTGTCCATGTTTTCTACATGTTGACAATCAAGAGTTGCATCACGGAATTAATTAATAGAAATCATTTATGCCACATTTCATTATAAGTTTACAATTCTCTCTCTCATTCAAATGTAATTGTAGGAATTGCACTCGAGTAAATTAAAATATATATTTTTAATCTGATGTAGGTTTTATTATAAGAACAGCTAATAAAAAGACCTATGGAATTTTATAGAGTTAATTAAGAAGCTATATTTTATTGATCTTTCAATGAAAATAAAGAAGCTAAATAAATAAAATATATACGACTATATTATTTACTAGTATGGACTTTTAGCTTATACTCATATGTTCTCATTTTTGTAATCAGATTTTTATGGTCAACACAAATAATAATATTTTAGATTCTAAATCACTTCTTGGGTGAAACAATTGCTCTTCTTCAGTCTAATGGTGGTCTGGTGACCTGTGACCCATCACCGTATTTTTAAGGGATTAAATGCTGTGCTAGAAGATGTACTCACTACGTAAGTAGCTCAGTTCATAAATAAGCCAGAGATTCTAAGATATGTTAAGTAAATAAACTTGGACGTAAACTGTAAATTAAATGAATGTATCTGCATGACGTTTTTTTGTAACATTCCTAACACCCACACATATTCATAAAAATATTTTACTTACTTCATTCACGTTTTTTTCTTGGAAACTTCGTGTAACCTGCCTATACTAGTAATTACATTTATGGCAAAAAAATCTCTACTATTTATAATTTCACTGATTTTCCGTCAATGATTCTTAGTTGAGAGAAATCAGCCAAGCAGATCAGATATTCAAAGTTTTTTTTTTGGAAGAATATGAAAATATTTACGGAAATGCCTACCGACCCAAGAAAGAGATTGAAGATTGTGATACTCATTTCTATCATTAATGGAGTAAGTTATATTAGCTCATATGCATTTTTATTTCTATACAAATATTTGATATCTGTGTAGATTATTGCAGTAGTCTCTGGACTATGTCATCTGTGGCTATTTATTTGGGAATTACTTGATCTCGATTCCAGCAAGAGAGTTGCTAATGATTCTAGTGGCATAAATGGTGTCATTTATTTTGGACTTGTGTGCACTATACTCATCAATGTTATCCAGTTGACAGTTTCCTGGAGATTATATGGAGGAACTCGACTAGTAAGTATTTTTTGCATATTAGTTTTATGTAGCATTACAATTTTATATGTTACGTAGATTGACTCAAAACCTGGAGAAACTATAAAGCGGAGCAGTAGCATGAGAAGATGGTTAGAGTTGATTAAATTAATTTGCAAGTCATAGTTAACTAATTTTTTAATTGGTACACAGGTCTATTTTCTTCCTATTGATTTTTGTCGGATTTCTCTTAGTTCTCATGTTAAGTTCAAGCAAAAGTCAAAGGCCTTTACAATACTATATGTTGTTTCTAGTAGCACTTGTGGGACTTAACTCATTTGTCATTTATTACTTGGGTCATTTTATTGCAGAGCTGTGTGAGACAAGTGTCATAATTGGGTCTACTCGTCATCTGTTTCTTCCTTCTACTGGAAATAATACTACAACTAATAATATGATTCTGTAACTTTAAAATGTAGCTTTTTCACAAATACATTGTATACAAATAAACAATAATTTCCTCTCAATTAGGAAATCAATAAATTCATATAACGTAACCTTCCAAAATTTGACATTTATTTTTATATTATTTACGTTCAGGCGACTATATAGTGTATTAGCTTATAAATTTTGAATGATAAGTTTTATTGTAAGACGCATTCTAAAGCAATTCAGGTATTGACGTAATAGCTACTTTTGTCAATTACACGTGGGCATTTGTAGCTATTGTAGTGTGTACTGAAAATAAAAGGGTTGAATTAGGTATGACTAATTGAAAAGTTTATAGAAATGTAGACACAAATATACCGCACAAATAAAACCATTTAATGTGGCATTGAATTTACTTGAAGTTGAGTTGAGTAGAAGTGACTGTCAAAAATATCTAATACAGTAGTATCACATTTCACTTGTAAACAAGGTAAACAACTAGAGACTTGGCTTTAAGACACTTGAACTAATAATTTTATATTTTAAGATGAAGGGCGTCATTCTTCTTTTAATTCTTGTTGGTGCTGCGACATTAATTTGTGGAACTGAAGATCCTTCTTCATGCACATTTCAAAAGCATAAACCGAGTGACGGAGCTCATGCATCTACCGAAGAGAAAGGTTATGTGTGCTATGATGACAGTCAGTGCACCAAGTTTGGTAAAGGTGCTAATTGTCACACTTCATATATGGGCCGCACTTCATATTTCAAGCAAAGTTTTACTAATGCCTGTGGTGATAGATGCAAAAAAGAATCATGCATTGGAGTGTGTGTTAATAAGGTTTAAAAAGATCAAGTAAATACAATCTCTAATATCAAAAACTTATTTTATTTTTTACTGCAGGGTGCTCATATTCCGGTGAAAACTCCACAAAAGAAGTCACTTTAAATTGTTGGCTTACATCATGTCAAATATATATGCGAGTTTTTAAACACTCATATTGTTTCAAATATTAAATCAACCATGAATAAATATTAATTGTAGTGCAAGATGATTTCTTTATTATTTTAAAAGTAATAATCCACATATTTTCTCATTTGCATTAAATACAACTAATTTTTATATTTATATTCATATAATTTTACACAATACATTTAATTAAAGTTATTTAAAGCCTTAAATATAAACATAAGAGATGAGATGAAAATTTAAATATAATTTTTATATATACAACATTTCCATAATAGTTTACATATTTACCATTTGTTATATATCCTTGTCCAAATTATACTAGGTCATGACTCATACATCAATAAAAGAGATTATAAAATATCTATTCTATTATTACCAAACATACGTCTGAAATGGGCTCTAATTCTTCTTCTTCTACGTCTCATGATGTCTTTGACATTTTCAAAGAACTCAATAATAGCTCTACCAAAATTTCTTATATTTTGTCTAGTACGCCTGAAAGTCTCAGTAGTATTTCTACGAAACATCATAAATCTATATTTTTGCCAATAGTACCAGAGTTTTAAATTTTGAATATCATCTACCTTTTCTTGGCTAATAAAACCACCCTCCATCTTAAATGCCACAAAACAAATTACTATTCCAATGACAAATGCAACAAAAATGAGCCAAATATCTCCCAATGAGAAAGGTTTTACTATGATAATCGGTTTTATTGACTCCTTTTTAATTTTAAGATATGTCAATTTGTCAGCACTGAGATGACGATGATCCCAAAACCATTCATTCAATCCACCTTCTGCCATCAATTCTAAAATCCTTTCAAATTCTGGAATAAATGAATTCTCCTGTCCTAACCAATGCTCAATTTTAGTGAATGAATAAGTAATCTCTTTACTTTTGAAAATAAAAAAGTAAGAATAATCTTTAAAAAGTCTGACCAGCCTACGAATATTATCTTGTAAATCTATAATTGCAAATGCAGATGGGAAATATTTTTTTCCGGCTTCTGTAGTCAGAGATTCATTTTTCACTATCTTTGAGACAATTACATGTTGTGGATGAAATAAAACAGTTAGGTTCTTATAAAGTACATTATAGAATTCTTTTTGATCTTCATGAACAGTGCGAAAGCTTTCAGTAGAAATGTACTCTTTCAAATCCTCAGAATCCCACGTTAGACATAATGTAATGTTACTATAAACAAGATCAGTGAAATTATCTGGACTGTCGGGCTTTGCAACTGCTGTTAACTCTGTTGCCACCTCCCCTTTGTAGAGGTTACTTATAACTAGCATTAGAAACATCCAAACACAAACAGTAGGAAATAGAGTAAAACCCAATTTCTTATGTACCATTGAAGTATGCTCATGTGACTGCTCAACAACAACAGAAAATGCCCAAAAGTACCATTTCTCTTGATAAGAGAAGTCACTCCAGCTAAAGTTTTTCATGTCAACAGATGCCATTTG